>JAMKCH010020824.1:0-65096 GCA_023653785.1 Ophioderma brevispina | reverse complement strand
AATTGTTCAAGAAATTAACAAAGGATATAGTTTTCTTTCGAGTGAATATTTGAATTAATTCTGGATCTACTGCACTGCAAAATAAATAAATTTTCAAAATTTGAGATACATTTTTCCTGGAACTTAACAATTTTCGAATTCAGGCAAGCGTATAAAATAACTTGAAATTGTATGAAAAGCATTTTTTTTGGTGTTGTTCTTGATTCTGAATGATATAAAAATAAATCTCTTTGCACTGATTATATATGTTTGAAACAAAAAGGTTTTCCTGTGTATTTGTTTGTCCTCTTTTAATTAAAAATGTAAATGTAAGGTAAAAGGTGTGTTGATTTGAATATTCGTGACACAGGCTACCACAATTATGAATATTCATTAGGGTTTGAAATTCTGCCGCTCGTTAAAAATAAATTAATTTGTTGAATATTCTCTAATTCACATTTGATTAGTTAACCGGTAGAGTGGTGTTACCACCAGGGGTGGAGGATATATTCACAATCACAAAATAAGCTCGGTCGCGTGGTTGCTACCGTTCACCACTCCCTGGACACGAGACCTCTGGTTTGCTAATTGTGTTTACTTACAGGCTAAGAGTAGGGAATTTTAGGTAGCCTGTGAAATATAATTTAGGTGTTAAAAGCGCAGCCCCGGGTCCCCGTCCCACTATTCTATGTGTATGACTTGTTGTTGATCAAATAATCGCAAGAAATTACTAAATTATATACGGTAATTAATCCATATACTTTTGTATTCACTCTCATTAACACGAATCCCAGGCGGTGTGAAATTTACCGTGTCTTGAAATTGACGGGGTTGAAATGGGACGGGGTGATGAAATTGCCAGGGTGTGAGTGTCCGCATTCGATATTCTCCTGTGCATGTAGCTCTGACAATCTACATGACAAGTCATGTAAGAATAGAACACAATTTGTTTTAAAATAGCTCATGAACAGACAGTGGTGCGAAATCTTGTGTTCTTTTTGATGTTTTAATGACGTGTTTTGAAAGAAATAGTTGTCATGGAAACATTCTATAGTTTAGCATTGACTTTCAATTTATTGTTGTGGGTAAGTGTGTATACATACCTTGGATGTTTTGTTTCACAAAGTGCTGTAGATTTTAGCTTGTAAATTTAGGCACTAAATTTTAATCACATACGAAAGAAAATGTGTTTAAAATTAATGTCAAATGTGTAATCACAATTATTGGACAAAGGGTTGTTATGTGGACGTTAGGCCCTGAAGATCCCCTTTTCAAAACTTTCCTGTAGTTTGCAAGGGTTCGCAAAGGCCCACACACAAACTGTGGATATCAATAGAAGATCTGATCATGAATTTCCTGATAAAATTCCACGTCAAACCCTTAATTAATGGGTTTTGCAATGTTGAGAAGCCGGTTAGCCTTGCTGTGTGGAGTGTGTTTATTGTGCTATATGTTCACTGGTGTGTGCAAACTTGTGTTCACTTACAAGTGCATGCAGGAATACACAGCTCAGTTTCAGTGAGCCAAGTTACAATTAACCAATCAAACATTTTTTGAATATGAAAGATGCAAACGCTAGAAAAAGGGAATCATATACATCTGGGTAATGTGCCTGCAAATAGGTCTTTTGAGTTCAAATCAAATATTCAGTCTTTCTCGCAACGGCGCGACATCGGCGGTGAGGGGGGAATTCAAAACCCCCATAAGGAAAAAATAAAAGGAGTTTAAAATAAATGATTCTTAGTGCCCGGGGGGGCCACTCGAATTAATACTGTAAGCACTCCCCGCGTGAAAGAAAACGGGGATTTAGGGTGCTTTTGAAAGCAAAACGCGGATCCGCGCGGATCCGCTTTTCGGGTCTCAAAATAGCTGATTTTAGCACACGAAAGGGTGTTTTTTCATAGGACTTTCCTCGCTTAGGGTACTTGTTAAGATGATCCAATAGCGTGACATATTCATTACTTATTGGCTTAATACAGCGTTTTTTCACAATTTACAACCATTTTTGTCGCCCGTATTTTGTACCACTTTACAGGTTGGCATCTGCACCGTCTGGCGTTCTTTTTATACCCGTGAAGTACCGTATTAACAGATGATGCGTCCGTCGATAACTACATCGAACATTAAAATTGTCGCAAGATATGTGGCTCGTATATTTTTTTTTCACTTTTGTACTAACTCCAGAATAATTGTTATAATTGAAAGCTTGATTTGATATCAGATGCATCATAAAGCCGCTTTATCGCGGAACGATATATCCCTGGATATACCGAGGCCATCGTCACTTTCCCATTTGCGTAACCGTCCCCGGCCGAAGAAAGGCGGTGTTCCACAACTTGAGCGGGGGTTTTTTAGCTTCGCTCCTAATTAGTTACTTTCCCGATTTCGGATTTTTGTTATTGGCTATTGCGTACATTATAATTCAGCGGGTCATATAAACATTAGAAAATAACGATAAAAATGAATGTAATAAAACAGATAATCGTGAAACTATGCTCAACTAAATCCACATTTTAAACATAGCCTTCTTCAATAAAGCACTGATTTCGTACTTGGCTATTGTTGTTGTCAAAATAGAAATGGTTCAAATAATGATTTGCAAACAAAAATTGATACTTGGATGGGTTCTGGATGGTTCGTGGTGTTTTTCGGCTTCTTTGGTTTTCATAGTTGATGAGCATTGGGCCTAGATCAAAAATCAGCTATTTTGGTTTCAAAATGTCGATCAAATAACGATTTTTTAACAAAAGTAAGACACTTTGGAATGGTTTCCTAAATGTTTTTTGAGTGGTTCCGGTGTTTGGTGGTTCCATTTCTTTTCATGGTAATTAGCATTGCCCACACCCATTTGGTTCTTTTTGTCCAAATGGTCAATGTTTAAAACAAAAGTGGGAGTACCTTGGATGGTTTCCCGACGAGTTCTGGAGGTGCCTCGGTGTTTCGCTCTTGTGTATCAATATGATTGATGAGCATTGCCTGTACCTCATTTTTAGCTTTTTGGTTTAAAATGGGCAAACTTATGAGTTTTAAAATACAGTGAACACTCTGATGGTTGACAGCTGGTTTTAGATGGTTTCCCTTGGTTTTTGCTCCTGGGTTTTCTGTGTATCACTGGTTGTTGAGCGTTGCCTGGAACCCAAATCAGCTATTTCGGTCGCGAGTGTCAAAGAAAGATTCCCTTCGCGTTGCAATGGCAATCCTTAGTTTAGTGCGAATATATTTCATACCAAGTCCTCATTTATGGTGTTTGAGCATTATCATTCTTGTTTTTGGGTAGACCCCTATATTTCATCAGAGTCCTCGAGGCCTCGTTAGGCGCGCGAGGGTTCTTTGCTTGGGGTAACAATCCTTGTTTTGTGTAATATATTTCATCCGAATCCTTGTTTAGGGTATCTTTGCTTGGGTAAATTCCTTGTTTTGGGTCCCGGTTTGAAGGGTTTTGGAATCCTAGCTTTATGGTCATTTTTGAAAGTCAATTCACGCGCGTGCGTACAACATTTACACATGAGTGGCCCCCCCGTGTCTTAGTGTTACCGATTTTCATCAGTTGAGACTAAAGGCGTTTTTTCTATTGAGCAATATCTTCCGGATCGAACTGGGAAAAGGATTAAAACTGTGGAAGCGTTGAAAGTCGCTGTTATGTCTCCTGTAACCCCCCCGCATTATATGATTTTCGCCCGCGTTTGAGATGCTGAAATCCTAAAAAGTTCATTTGGTATTTTAAAGAAAAATCAAGGTTTTTTTTTTTTAATATTTTTGTTTGGGTTGTATTTTTGTTTTAAACCAAGAAACACTTGCCACACATTTTCTAAAATGTAGGGTGTTGTGTGACCCAATATTGTAGGAGATCACGATGAATGGTGATGAAATGACTTTGCAGGATGCAATTTCGACATAATCACAGAATCGATTTTCACAGGATTCTCGCATCATCCAGATATGAGAATCAATTTCTCCCATTAAATCGTGTATTAAATGTTGTCATTCAGTAAAGTTGATTCTTGCAAACTCACACGAATTTGCACCCCGGCTGTACTGCAAAAATTATTAATAATGAAATAAAAAAACAGAATTAAATAGTTGCCTCATATGATTTGCAAAAAAAGTTACTGGACCCATAACGTGACTTGCATTGGCTAATGAAAATGACCTCTCTGGTATTTTGCTTTTTTACCGGGAAATTTTCTCTGGCAACTATCCTTGTTTTGGAAGGATTTTGTACCCGGAACAACCAGATCACTTCAATAAAAAAGACCCCGCTCCGCATCCGTGCGCGTGCAGTTGAGAAACCGGAAATTGGCAGGGTCACTGAAGCAATGGCGCAGCTTACAATTTAGATCAACAACACACGGGTTGATGCATGGAGCACCGAAACGATTGCAAGTGCCATGATGTGTTCTAGTGTAATGCTCGGTGCTGAAGTATATGAAGCTTTTATTAGTATCATAAGTAATAAGTATCTCGTTTAACTGGACGTCAGATTTTGGGCAAAATATAGTAAAGGAAATACATAACTTATGCCTATCCCGGGGATCAATCCACAATGCATTGCGATACTGACCCGTGAGTGAACTCTACCCGTCAAATTTTACTTAAGTTGGGTCACTTCTGCAACCAAATTGACCTTATTTTCCTCAAGGTTGCCAATCTTTGACAGGCTGCTGTACGAAAACAGAATGGAATATGAATGTTTTGTTTGTGACCTTACCTTGGGAATCACAAACACTATCTCTGAGCAGAGCTAGAGCAAAAACCACCTTTGTACTGTTTTGGCATGGAATGACCCATACATGTACAGTGTGAGTCAAAATGATTGTTCCCCGATTAATCAAAAAATATTAAAAATATTTGTAATCTTTTTAGAATATTATTATATATTTTATATTAACAAATGATTACTTCTTAATCACCATGTCAAAAATCCCGAGATTCATGCATTTTATTTTCAAGTTATGGCCTCATTTTTAGAGGGCTCCCGAAATGCCGCGTGTACAAATTTAGTACAGTAAACCATAGAAGATGAGTAAACATGTTAACAGTGTAATTCACAAACCAGGATCCAGAAAAACGAGAGAGGCAAAGAACTTTCTTGTTTGTTGCATTTATTCACCACAGTGAAGCACAAAATTATTAATATTTATCATGAAAGAAAATTGGTCCAAAAAAGTCTGACCTTTGACCTTTAAGGTGTATCACTTAAATTGAAACCTGGTTTTGGTGTGTATTTTTCAATATCATTTTGTTTTGCCTTAGTTAATAGTTAAAAACGAGTTCATTCCAAACCTTGAAGAATTCTAAACAGTCAAAATATAATTGCACTTGTTGTTGCATTAATTAATAACTGGCCTGTGTTATACTCATTGGGGCATTTATTACCATTTATCCACCAGAGTGGACTTGAAATTTGCACTTCAATTACCAAATCAATAGAATCTTGTACAAAGGCAAATCTGAGGGCCTTTATTTAATGAGTGCAGATATTGATTGCCTGAACCAAAATGAAAAATTCAAAATTCCTGTGAAAGCTATTTAAATGTACTTTGAAGTATTTACAATTTTAAGAGCTACCTTGCACAGTTTGACAAGAAAAAATCAGGATATTTGGGGAACAATCATTTTGACTCACACTGTATGCATTATTTATTGCCTATTTTCTGTACATGCATGTTGGCACAAAATCTGTCCTTCACCACCAACCCCACTTCCACCCTTCCCTCCGACCCAAACCCTGAGTATGGCTCTGAGACATATTATTTACATCTGGATCAATCTTTGTTTTGATAGGACGTAAGCTTTTTGCTGACAACAGCCAGCTGTCCATCTTAGTGCGCAGAATTCTTCAGGAAGATGACCGTGAACGAGAGCGACGCGTCAATGCCTTCAGAAATCTCAAAGACTTCCTTGGCAAACCAGAAAATGCAAGAGTAAGTTAGAATCTGTACAATTCCAATGAAATCCGTACTACTAGCCCTAACACCATTCACTATATTTTGCAAGCAATTACTACATACCACACATTACCACAGACCCTAGGATGGTACACTACCAATTACCACAAAGGTCATAATTTATATGTTATAGCGCCCTCTATATGCCCATTTCCCATAGAAAGACGTGTAAAACTACATTTTCATGAAAAATCATATTTGCCCGCAATGAATTTTCATCAATTTGCACAGGATGTAATCACTGGCATAAATACTCCAAATTAGTTGTCAAAAGTGTGTCGCCGTTGATATTTTTTGTTTTATTCTCATTTTGTCATAATAAATGAGACTTTCAAACAGCTGTGCAGACATGTTAGGAAAAGCACTCATGATTTATTTCACAAAATGCCCAGAAGGCACTAAGAGGGGAAAAAAAAAAAACAATGCTTCTGGAATGCCTC
The DNA here is from genome assembly GCA_023653785.1 of Ophioderma brevispina. Classification (NCBI taxonomy): domain Eukaryota; kingdom Metazoa; phylum Echinodermata; class Ophiuroidea; order Amphilepidida; family Ophiodermatidae; genus Ophioderma; species Ophioderma brevispina. Next base: position 58,729 of record JAMKCH010020824.1, on the reverse strand, counting down.
TCAGACTGGTTTGAAAGGGTTAATTTATAGTTTTTGTATGGCTTAAATAACAAGATAGCATTGCCCAATGGGCGTTTGAATCAATCCCACATCCATAATGCACTGCAATGTGCCTACCCTGTACTTTATTAAACACATATCAGTACATGTGGTTGCACCCTCCCCAAATTCCACAAAAGGGGCAAAAGGTCCACTTTTTGCTGAAATTTTTGATAAAAAGGTCCAAATTTTAACAAAAAAGTCCACTTTTTGGTGACGAGATGTTCAAAAGTAAAAAAAGACCATTTTAGGGATTAGGTCCACTTTAAGGGTGTTACAAAAAACATCCTCTTTGATTGCCATCACTTGATAGGCTTCTGCATCATTGATGCTCTGGTTTTAAGTCCCGCACCCCTTCAAAAAATAAGTCCTGTGTACAGCCCTGCCCAAAACCGGTGCATTGTGGGATGGACTCGATACATCTTCTGATATTACCATATCATCACCTTGAAAAAAATGGAAACAACTCTTCCAATGCAACATCGTGCAATATTTGCAGGCACACTTTTAAAGCATGTTGATTTAGAAAAAGCGTATTACCCTAAAATAATATCAGATACAGAGTGCACGAAACTATTAACTGTATACATGTGTCATATCACATGCTAAACACCAATTCAATTGCACGACAAATCTTCCTAGCTGCTTAAGAATAAGAAATTTTACTATGTACAGTAACATGTGAAAAAGATCAAAATGTCCAAAACTGAATGCCCTTTGAATCCCTTGTTAGTATTTTCACCCAAAGAAATTTCAGTGAAATGCAAAGACATTGTGGTTGACATTTTAATCAAATTCTTGAAGAAGTCTAATCTGACATTGTGAGAAGGGGCAAATTGAAAATGGCGGACTATGCTTACAATCTGCATGAATAAAAGGAATTTGTAATGACTACAACTTGTGAAACACTTCTATATTCTCAAGTGTTACTGTAAAAATGGAAATTTTCGCGCTACATTAATTTTTGAGCTTTTCGTGCACTTCCTGAGCTAGCAGCAACAAAATAAAAACCCGCCAAAAAATGTTTATTTGTGTGTAGGTCTATAGTAGGATAGCGGAAAAGAAGTGCAATTAAGAACAAGCACAATTTTCAAAATTGATGAAACGCGAAAAAATTACAGCGCGAAAATTACACTTTTACGGGTACCTTGACATTTGGATTATATAATTACAGTGGAATTTTATGGGTGAGTTGCATTTGCATGTAGCTGTCTATAGCTTAGTACAAAGTAGGTGTGATGAATGATCAAGTATCCATTTTAGCCGAATTTACAGATCTAGTTTAAAAGGAAAATTTAAAGTTCTTTCATTGGTTTGAACCAGGCAGGCTTAGGGTTGTATCATCCTCCTCCCTTCCCTAAATTAACATTTGAAAGCATGATGTATCACTTAAATTTAAAATTCACCAAAATATTCATAGTCGCCATACAATTGTTTGAACTATTAACGTATGCAGTAGTCGCCATAACAAGTGACTAAGCGTACGCTAGTACCATTAGTTGCTGAGACCTGCACACAGAGCGTATCGCAGTCTATTGTAATGTGTTTATGTGCAGTGTACAGCATTGCGACCATCACGCATATGCAGCAGATTGTTGAAGTCAGTTCAACAAATTATTACTCAAAGTCAAAGTATAGTAGCCAAGTGGATTATCCTGCCTTTGTCTAGTGCATGCTTGTGGTTAGCAGGCCTATGGGACATAAAAAGGGCACCAGTTCCACAAACTGCTTGGCAAAAGAAGGTTATAGAGGTCAAAACTTAATTATCCTGTAGATTGTCTCACGGCAATTGCAGCAGTCCCTGTACGGCGATCTTCTGAGAGGAAAGGGGCCCAGGGGGAAGCACAGCAATGGGTGTACTGAGGGGAACACGTACCACCAGTTAACTCGTAGCAGTTGTTAAAAATTGATGAAATATCTTCATGGGCCACCCAGCAAAAACTGGCAACGTGTGCGTAACTTGATTGTGTTTTTTTGCGGGGGGAGATGTTTAAAATATGTACACTTTTTTGTCCACCCCCGGACCGAGTCGGAAATGGGGGATATGAATGGAAATGGAGCAGCGTCCGCCGTCGGTCCGTTCGTCCGTCCGTCTGTGACAAAATGTTAACCCATGTGTATTACCATTTATCTGGGTTTACGTAAGGGGCGACAATGATTGTAATTGGTGAAAAGAAGCGGGTTGATGCACCCCGTTCTGACCTGATTAGATTGGTGGTCGTATTAAAATATGCTAATTAAGTATCTTAATTTGCATAATTTATAGAATTTCATGCAAGGCCTGTTTACAAGTTTTTCTGGAGTTCCGTCGGGGGAGTTTATAGTGATGTTGTAACTGGGTGAAAAGAAGAGAACGGGAGAGTTCTTGGGAACCTGCTAGATTTGGGCGTATTTCGGGGCATTATTTGAGTATGCAAATGAGGCTAATTAATATGCAAAAATCAGCGTCATTGCCATATTTTGAAGTGGAATTAGTACATTGGATACTCAAAAATTCCTGAAGCTGCATAATAACCTATCATGGGACACATCTTTTTGCAATTTGAAAGTATAGCGGCTTAGGTATTGCAAAAGAAGCTAATAAAATATGCGTAATTGCGTATCTCTGAAACGTACATCGGATAGGCAAAATTCCCTTCGCTTACATGAGAATACTCTGCTATGGGGGAGGGGGTGAGTGTTGGGGCGGGTTGGGGGGTGGGGAGGGGTGGGGTGGGGTGTTGGGGAGGGGGTGGTTGGGTGTTGGGGAGGGGGGTGGGTTTGGGTGTTGGGGAGGGGGTTGGGTTGTGGGAGAGGGGAAGTGGGGTGTTGGGGAGGTGGGTGGGGTTTTTTTTTTTTTTAATTGGGGTGGGGGTGGGTATTGCGGGGTGTTGGGGTTGGGGGGTATTGCGGGGTGGTGGGAGGGGGTGGGTATTGAGGGGGTTGGGGAGGGTGGGGGGGGTGTGTGCATGGTGTTGGGGAGGGGATGGAGTGTTGCGGGTGGTGTTGGGGAGGGGAATGGGGGGCGGGGGTTTTGGGGAAAGGGGGGCGGTTATAGGGGTGTTGGGGGTGGTGATGAGGGGGTGGGGGTTTGCGGGAGGTGTTGCGGGGTGTTGGTGGGGGGGGTGGGAGTTGGGGAGTTGGGGGGGGTGTGGGGAGGGCGTGGGGTTTTGGGGGTTTGGGGGCGGGGGTGGAGTGGTTCTGAGGTATTTATACGGTGTTGAAGTGCTGTATCAACATGGGTTAGTGATCGCAACATCGGCGGGAGACATATTTTATGCATGGCGTAAATACGAGTTTGCCTTTTTATTTTATACACAGATTCTGAGACTCACGTTGGTGGTTTTTTTTGTCTTTGTAAATTTAAAGACACTACAGTGATTGAAAAAATTTTAAAGTGCAGGAAATAGCTTCAAAGTGAAGGATAGTTGTCGAATTCTCATAAGTTCCCTTTTCCAGCTGTAGAATTGACAGAAAAAGGAAGGAAAAGGCAGTGTCCAATGCGATCCTCATTCAATTACGTTGTTGTAGTAGTGTCCGAACGGACAGTAATGACTAATCTCTGCATTCTGTCCTTATAGGTTGCTTTTGGTCTTATCATTCTGCAGGGTATGTTAGGATACAATGTATCTGTACTTGTTACATACATGCTTAAAAAATCTGATTTCGTGATTTTTTCGATTGCGGTGGATTTGGCAAGTCACACTGATAGTGTCTTTAAATTTTTTTATTCCCAATTTGGATGTTGTGGTGTGCCAAAATAAATAGTTTTAAATTTGTTAGTGTTTTAAGTTGGTCTTTAGACAATACACAATCTCCAAGAATATTCTTTGTTTATGGTGTCTTTTGTTCTTGCAAACAACAATTTAAAAACAATCCATTATTTTACTAGTGTACCTTTAATAAAATGAGATTGTTTGACAAGAATATGATCTGTAAACAGTGATCCACAGCATATAGGACGCAAAATGGTGGGTGGGGAATTCCCTTGTTAATGTAATAATGTTTGTTATTTTGGTCTCTACCAGATGATTTTTTTTGTCATTTTGAATGAAGAGAGAATTGTATTTAATTATAACACCCATGAAGTCTAATAATTAATTAGGCTACATCTATCGGTTATATTCCTGTGGGATGTAACATGGTATGCAATAAACTAAAAAGAGATTTTGGTTTTTCAGATTTACTCAGGATAACAGTTACTTGGAATTCCCCATTTGTTGTAACCATTCTTAATGTATGCTGATGAGGCTAGCCACTATCATACTACATTGCAAATATATATACTGCATTTATCCTCTAATCCTGAGATATGATTATGTACATTCGTTTCAATAAAGTATGCAGCTTACATAATTTAAAGGAGCATGTTTCGATTTATGTGTAGTGTTCTCTACTTGATATGGAGCCAGGCACTTGCAATACACCCCAAAGTACCGTGGGAGGGGAAACAAACTTGCGGGTTCGATGGTAGACGCATATGCATGTTGCACAAAGCCCTATTCACTACTGTGCATATATGGTTTACCACTAAAACGGCGGTTTTTTGTATATCTTGGGAATGAATGGATGTAAGGGCTCAAATTTCAGGACAACAATAAGAAAAATACGGGCCTTTCATATGATATCAAAAACGATAGATACTAACTCCGGGTAAATCAGGGGGTCCCAAAGACGATCGGAAGCACGCACTTTACTTCTAATGCATGCTGTGATTGGTAAAAAATATGTACTTTTTGTTGTGCCATTCGGTAGGAATGTTGAGCTGATGAAGTAAACATAGGGTTTAAGTATAGACTGGGAAAAATTTCATATGATATTTTAAACACACCCATATGAAGACACTCACTGATGGACATGGCACACCATAAAAAATGCGTCCCCCCACACACCCTCACGCACGTACACCCCATGAACGTGGCGTTGCATGAATGCATACAGCACACACACACACAAACACTAAACATCTGGAAAGTTGGTACACTTATTAGCTAGCAATGAGTCCTCCGATTGGGGCAAATTGAGCAATTACGGGAGAGATTTTTTTTTTCTTGATATGCTTGTGTGTGGCGTAATGATTTTCCACAATAATGTCTGCAGTTTTCATGCAGTCTGTATCTTGATATTGTCTATTTAGTTGCTTATGTTGAGTTTTAATACAGAGTTTCGGATTTTATACTTGACTGCCTCCTAAAAAAGCTAGTCGTAAAGGCAGATCAGTTGTCATTTGTATTTACCTGTTTTAGTTCACAATTCCATATACTGGCGACACTCTTTTATAAAGGCAAAGTCAGAGATTTCAAAATAGCCTTTTTGTTATATCAACCATAACTTTGTGTAGGAGATAGTCACCTGAAACAGCTAATTCTAAAGTTTGAGGTGATTTTTTGTTTTTGTGCCCGGCCCTAACACGCCAACTACCACGCTGTGCTACATTGATATTTTGTGGATTTGGGGTTCCTTGTAGCAACATACCAGTAGATATGTTCACATAAGGTTTATCGTAGATAGCAAAATATCAACAGATGGCGCTCTACCGCAAAGCATGATGGGCTCGAAAAAGGGGAAACAAAAGCTGGATTCCCGGGATGTTTTGTAAACTATAAACAACGTGGTTGTACTGTACTTGCCTATTGGTGATGGGAACTCAAAAAAACTTTCAAAATTGGGATGTATTGTTAAACATAATAGCAAACGAATATAAAAGAGTATGTTGGAGGTATCACCTTTATCTTGTAAAAGTCCAAGTACAAAAACATGGCGACGTTTGGGGGGCATAGAGAAACATTTATTTTGAGTGACATGAGGTGGATTTGCCCTGCTAAGAGCTACAGACCCTTGGTCCGTCCTGTCGTGGGTATATATCACAAATTTATTTTAAATATTTCAGCAAATATGACACTTGTAAATTGTAAACTAAAGTTTATATGGTTCTACAAGATTTATTTGTAAGTTGTTTGTAATGATCGTATGTTTGTCAACATAACTTGAGCTTTTGAAGGACATATCCACCGCACGAACAACATGCGAGCGGCTTGTACAGATGTAAAATCCATTCGTCCAATGTACAATGTATTGAAACTGGAAAGAGCCAAACTTAAGCAATTTGTCTAAATTGAGGTAGGCCTATGAACTAAAAATAGTATTATGGGGAATTACTCGAAAATTACAGTTATGAAAATGCACTTAGGTTGATAGAAGTCAGAGCCTGTTATGTGCGATGTGTGGGCCGTGCCGTGATTGATTAAGAGCAAGCGATGGCCAGGTTGCCTCTTTGTGTCCGGCGTATATAAGAGCGTCGCTCCCCCGGAAAACTTTGTAACTACTATTTAATAATGAAACTCAAATATTAAATTGTGAAATTTGCTAGTATACTGGGGATTAATAGTCGGATGCCTGCTTCCATTATAAGGTAAGATGAAATTTGTGATATTTATAATGTAAACTGGGAGATTTTGGTTGGTTAGGCTAGTCAACCTCCACATTGGCGGCGGCTGCACGATCTTCAGATAGCAAGCTGACGAAAGTGGGAATTTTCTGGGTTTATTTTTGAGGGGATTAATTGTCGGACCTTTATAAAAACAAAGATTATTGTAATATTTCATGGAAATAACAGGTAGACACTTATTTTCATTAACTTAAAATAATGAAACAAGTCAATAAGTTTTGCTTCTACTGTTTTGCAGTGATTGCCTTATTGACAGTGCACGGGAAAACAACTAATGATGATCAGCGACAGTGTGGTGTGCTTGCCCCTTTTCGGCCCCCATGATCCTTTGCGGTTTCTATCGACGATAAAACATTATGGATTACCAGGAAAATTCTTCCTTAGTATTTTTGGTTCACATATTTGATTGCGATGTTGATTTAGGGAGTTTTGTAGGCCACCAGCATAGCTGGAAGGACCATTAGAAATGCCGGTTGTGATGCGCATGTGTATGTACATGGTGGTGGTGTGTGTGTGGTCACTAAATTGTTAAGTTTTTTAAAAATTCACCTCATTGAAAAGTTGAGTTCAATCGAACCAAACTTGTGTCATAGGGGCCATCAGAGGGATCCCTCATATGTTTGATGAGGTCACATACAAGGTCAAAGGTCAGGTGCGGTCGAGTTCAAATAGGTGGGGACCACTTATTTTAATAAAGCGAGCGCGGTGGCAACCGAGAACGAGAAACTTCTAGTTCGTGTTTAATGAAAATACTTTGTAACATAATTGTCCAGATCCAGAATTTTAAATCCAAAGTGGGTTTTCTATATGAAGGACATTGATTTGAGCCTCTTTCACAGAGTGTTGCCTTAGTATGAAAGCAAATGTAAAGAAACATGATTTGAAGGAAATGAGGTTATTATTTTCCGACAAATTGAGTCGGCATGTAATTCCTGGTGAGTTGAAGAAAAGATATGATAGTGTTAATGAAACTAGTTCCAATATTTCAGCAATCATGCAAATTTGCTAAACCCCAACAGAATCAAGTCTATCGCAATATGTGCGGCTAGAGAGTTGCTGTTAGCGAGTTGCTTAGTAATACTGATATTCTTGAGGCTTGGTGCTGTGTTTTGTATCGGTCTTTTAAAGAATGCGAAGGCACATAGATTACTTGTTGTAGTGTGTAAACGTGTGTTTGTGTCTGTGGTCAAAATGTTAACCTTAATACACTCCCTCATATGTGAAATCTCCTTAGGGTTCCAATGCGATAATAAACAAATTGCATCATCTTGTGCCAAGATGACCCCCAAAAACGAACATTACACAAAATTCTATTCAGGGATCCTGGTGACGTATCCCATGACGTCACCGGCGATCCATCATGCTCGTTCTCTTTCCCTTTGTGGACTCTACTGAACGGTGAGATGTATCTTTAGCTCCCATTCGAGTCGAACTCACAAGTGTGGCTGTATTTGTTAGGCCAGAATGGGTGTGAAAACTAAGGTTTAACCGTTAGTTGTCCTGAGTCCGTTTTTAAGATTTTTGGATTGCGATTCGGCGAATTCTGGCCAAATTCGCTGATGATGAAAAGCAGGTTCAGATTTGAAACTGCCAAATCGGAAACCCGGTGTAAATTTCCCCAGATAAACTATTAAACTACTTTGAGTCATTTGATTGGTCCGTGTGTAACATTTTTATGTTGTTACGGTCCGGACGGCATTAGTACAGCTCTCCTTGGCGAGAGGAGAGAGGCCGTCCTGGAATACAATTTTGGGCTTTTATATCCAGTTTTAAATATACTTCGAATAAAACTACATTATCGTAGGGTATTTTTTTAAACTGGTCAGGTCATGCAATAGACTTAATCAGGTTCAGGGTCATAGTGTCTATCTCCAATTCTTTGGTGTGCCTTACGATTAGGTCAGACAAGGCTTATCCGTTTGAGAGTCCAGACCTTTTCTTAGGAAGTTACGTCTTTATTAGTTAAATCGATTTATTCCTTTGTAAGGTGTTCTAGAATTTAGTTACGTGATCCAGCGGTCCCATTGTGCCAGCGTTTTCTATAGGTTAGACACGATTATTACTCCAGGCCCTTTGAAGCCAGGTCGTTACCCTAGTTTTTCGCCCTCTTCTTTGTTGGTCTGCAGGAATTTTTTCCTTTTTGTCGTTCTCTTGAAGGACTGTCTTGTTGTAAATTAGAGTCTTCGAGCAGGACAATTAACTGAGTTACTTGAGTGACGTGCGTGCTTATCGCTTTATAATGACCAAGCACTGCTCCGTGCGGGGATTCCGCTCATTTAGCTTTGAGTGGGATCCCCTTCCGACTTGGTGGCGGGCCTTTGAGCGTGTACTAGAGGGGTCCCCTGCCGTCCTACCGTGTGGGAATAGAGGGGATTCACTGGATATGGAGCGGAGGGCGAACAGGGAATATCACAAGATTCCCGTTGCGGTTGGAACGGCGCGGGGGCTGGATACCGTCTGTGGAAGGCGGCGGGGCTTGATAGTGCTCCCACGAGCCAATGAGGGGGCTTCGGTTCCCGGTGGTGGCCTCAAACAAAACACACGGCGGCAGATTCACGGCTGCAGCCGCTCCTACTGGGGATCGCCCTTCGGGCTTGAACCCCGCCGTGGGGGCGCACTTGGAGCTGCCTAAGTCCCAGCTCGTATGGGGGGGGGGGGTGGCGGGGGGGGGGGGGGGGGGGGGGGGGGGGGGGGGGGGGGAAAACACAGAGGTGGCTTCATGCCGGGCTACGGCTCGCCCTTCGGGGCTTGAAGCTCAACCGGCTGAGGCTGGCGCTTCCCTTGCGGGAGGCGCCTGCCTCAGGAGCCGCCTAGGTCTTTCGGGACCGGGGGGGGGGGGTTTTTAGCAGGATTAAGGGCCGGCGAGGCCTCACCTTTAGGGGGAGGTAGGACAGGCTGAGGTTTGGCGCTCTCCCTCGGGATGATGCCTCCTCCGTGCAGGCCACTGCCACCTGCGATGCTGGAGAGCAGTGCTCGTCCGCCGGCCACCGGGGCGGTGGCTTGGGCTTGAGCATGGTCCGGCGTCCGGTCGGTCAACGAGGCTCCCCTTCGGGTGAGAGGTGGAACCCAACTGTATGGGTTCGGGGCCTTTCCCGCGGCGGGTATATTTTGGGGGCACTTGCGCCTCTGCTGCGCTGGGCTCCGAATCGGCGCAGGCGGGGGCTAATTGACTTTCATGCTGGGGGGTTTGGTTACCGGGAAGCAAACTGGGGCGCGTACATGGCAGTCGCTTCGGTCTCGGGCAGTAGTCATCACAGTTCTTAATGGGCGCCTATTTCCGGACTCGACCAGTGCAGGAGGCTGGGATATCGTCCCGGATGGGTTAAGCTGCGGGAGGGGGTACGGGGCGTGCGATGGGTTTGTCGGTGCCGACGTGCCTCAGCATTCGCTTGATGGTCCCATGGGGTTGCCAACCCTGGAGTGGGCACAAACGGGGGGGGGCAGGATGGTCCCTGTGGGTCATGGTGCATAATGGGTCAATCTAGGCAGGCAGAGGTGGGCAGCAGCAGCTCAGGGTTGGACCTGGGGGGGGGCGGGACGGCTACGGGGTTCGGCAACCGCCTCCACCAGGCTTCTGGTACCCGCTCGACCCGGGGTACGCTAGGAGTGTTTGAAGTCCTCGGGCGTATTCACCAGCCTTGACTGTTGGTATAGCCGGACCTAGGGCGTTCGTGGGCTGGCCTCGGGTGCTGGCGCAGGGACCCTCGGGGCGGTTCTGCGACTCAGCCTGCGGTGACGCAGCCCTCGAGAGCACTGTTGTGTTACGGGCGCTGTGGTCACAGGACCAGTTCCAGTCCCCTCAGTCCCCTCAGTTGGCCTGCTTCGTAGCGGGCCACCTCGGGTACCGAGACTCGGATGCTTCGTATGGCCTTGGCGACGATCGCTCCGGAAGTCGGGGGTGGGTGCGGAGGGCGCGCCAAAGGAATCAATCCCCATGGAAGAGCTGGTGAAGCAGGCCTCTGCTTCGCTGTCGGATTCCTGGGCGGGGGTTAGTGAGCTCGGTCCACGCCAGGTGTACGAGATTCTTCGGAGGGTCATGGCCTCGAATTCTCTCATGCGCTAAGCGGATGGTCTTGCCTGACAGCGAACCAATTCGTTGGGGGCTGCGGCGGAGAATATATGCTCCTGGCGGCGTTGGATCGTCTCGGTCTTTCGCTGAATGAGGGGACCAGTTACATTTTCACCGGATAAGGCGAGTGGTCAAGGCGTGGTGAGCGGAGATGATCGGGGTCCTTCGAGTCGAGGTCTACGAGAAAAGAAACTCTTTGCCGGCGGACCGAGCGGGAGGTCCGTGAGAGTTCTCCCTATGGGGGGGCGGTCTAGACTGTCTGCTTTATCATGGTGCTGAGAGGGTGAGCTGGCGGACATCGACGGGCGGTTTCGGTCGCTCATGCGGATGTTCGTGTTTTTCAGTGACGATCTTGAACATTGAGACTCAGTGGATAGGGCGGGAGTCACCCGGAGGTCGCTTTGGGTGTCGCTCGACGCGGGTGGGCGTCGCGTGCTGGAAGTGTCTGGATCTTGCGTGTGCACTTAGGTTTGCGTCGCAGAAACGGTCTTGGCTCATCTAGAGGGCCCTCCTCTCGGATGGCCGACAGCCTCAACAGGGTGTCCCTGTCGGGGTCTTCCTTGTTCGGTTCGGAGTTGAATTCTGCTATTGAGGGGTTCGACTCTGATCGCGAACGAGAGGACCCTTGAGGTTTGGGCTCGCGGGGTAAGGGAAAAAGGACAAGGCGCCTCCTCGTAGAAGCGTTCTTTAAGAGGATGTCAGGTCAAGACCCTCGCTGCCTCTCGACGAACTTACGTGCCGATGTTTCCGCAAGGTCTCTTAGCAGCCGCCGGGACGTTCTGGGTGGGGCAAGCGGGCGCGGCAAGGGGGAGAGCCGGAATTTTAAGATATTGCTCAAGAAGTCTGGCATTTGGACGGTTGCAGCCGCTGGCTCGGGACCTTTGTCCGGAGCTTCCGGGTTTTGGGTTTACCCTCCGGGGGCGGACGCTTTAATCAGCATCAGATGACGAGAAACCGTCGGCGAGGGGGCTGGGTGAGGAGGTTGGATCGACGATTAAGTGTCTGGAATTCACTGTGCCTCTCCACCAGTCTTCTGAAGGAGGGTCACGCGGGCCTTCCCGAGTTACAGAGAGGCGTAGGTCCTGCTTAAATAGCGGACCTTCGACGCAAAGCAGGCAATGTCCTATCCCTCTCGATTTTCGAGGGGGCTTTGGTCGAGCTTCTTCCTAGCTCCAAGAAGAGGCGTTAACGATTGGCTGGCCGATTTCTAAATTGAGCCGCTCAATGAATCCATCTGAATTTGTTGGATGGGGACGTTGGCCCTCGCTCTCCGCCGCCTATTCAAAATGTTAGGCGACGTCTGGTTCTCAAGGACGCCTACCTCAACATTCCAATCGAACGGAGAACCGAATCTGTTACGCTTCAGGATCGGGCTCAGATAGCGTACCAGTTAGGGTACTCCGTTGGCTGGTCCAACGGCGCCGCGAGTCTGCAATCGTGTGGTCAGGCCATGGCTCGGTTCTCGACGGAGGGGATCAACCTTGTACCTATATGGACGACTGGTTGATCTACAGACGAAGAGGGATCTCGCTCCTCGCCCACGCCAAGCGGGTGGGGCAGGGGGTCATGAAGTTGGAGTTCTTCGTGAAATTTTCGAAATCCAACTTCGAACCGGAGTCAGTCTCAGTTTCTTACTGGGGGAGCGCAGCTGGTCTTCAATGGAGTGTATTCCCAGAAGGAGCGTAGTTGTATCCATTATTATCAATGTGCTCCGCTCCTTTCCGTGGGTCAGCCGAGCTTGTGCTTCGGCTTCGGCTCTGGGGCAGGGAACTCATGGCAGACCTTGTGGACACGTGCTTTTATGAGCCAGCGTATGTGCCCAATCCAGCTGCCCCTTCTGGCGCCCTATCGCCCCGTCCACGGACAGCGTAGACAACCTGGTACCGATGACTGCGATTGTGAGGGCCGCTCTATCCTGGTGGAGGGTGCCCAGCCTCTATTCCGGAGGTGAGAGTCTTCTTCCCAGCACAGCCTGATCCTGACCACTATGCGTGGGTCAGGGTGGGCGGTCACATTTCGGGACGAGAAAGTTCTCGGGCGTGCTGGTAGGCAGGACGGTTCTCTTTCACATCAATGTCCGGAACTGGAAGCAGGGATTATTCTGATCATTTCCGGGACGTGGTGGCCGGTTGCAGATCCTCATCGGATCCGACAACACCACTTGTGGGCGTACATCAAAATGGCAAGGTGGTGGAACGAGTATCTCCCACTCTCTGTCTCATAACGAGGCTGATCGAGTGGATGCTTCGAGCGGGGGATTCACGTTTCCAGGCTGTTCACCTTACCGGGCGTTCACATGTCACTGCGGACTGTCTATCCTGAGACGGGACGTGGAGTGGTCGCTGTCTCATCGTGTAGCGCAACAGTTCTTCCGGGTCCTCGATCGCCTGTCGATAGATGTCGCGTCCGCCGGAATGCAACTTCTGACGTGCGCTCCCGGGGACGCGTTTCCCGGCGGCACGGGCGTCGGAGTTCTTTCTAGGACGGAGGGTTATGAAGGTTCCCGCTTTTTCCACGATCCCACTCACACGAGTGGTAGACTTAGTAGGAAGGGTTGACTGCGACGTTAATACTGTGGGTTCCTTGGCTTCGTCAGCGTGGTTTTCGTCCGAGGGTGACCTGTTAAGGGTCACCGGGACGTTCCGCGGGACTTCAGTCTGTGGGAATCACCTAGCGAATGGCCAGCGAATCTGGTTGATGTTACTCTGTCAGGTGACGCGATGTAAGGAAAAGTTCCCAGACACAGGCTTTTCTCGTGGAGATGCCGACTTGGCGGCCAGGGGCTGGTGAAGGTCCACACACGTCACTTATTATGGACGATGGCGGGTCTTAGCTAAGTGGCGCAGGACGAATTAATTGTCCGGCCAATACTTGTTCATAGATCGCAGAATCATGAGTTCTTTATTCAGTAGATGGCATAGACACGACACCAATCAAGAATCTCAGGTTGGCGGCTCGGTTCTTTCACCGAGGATCGGCCCCTGGGTGTCCGAGTGGGATGAGTTTTTGGAAACGCCTCTTGCTTGGCATATTAAACCAGGCGCCTACGAGGCCAGTTATGCCTGAGTGGAACTTGCCACGCCCTACGGAGATTTTGACAGGGGGGGGCGTACGTATGAGCCGATTGGCTCCGCCAGTTGGCCGCTGTTAAGTCAAAAAACTATTGTCATGCTGGCTGATGGCGTCAGGCTGTCGCGACTCCGAATTGCACGCATTGTCGGTGGGGATAACAATTTGTAGTTTTGGGACGTTTCGGTGCCACTCTACATTCGGCCCGGTTCTTCTCCGTATGAAAGACTGTTCAGTGGACCCCTCTGCTTTTGCGGACCACCATCGGTTGTTCTTGCCCGTGGGGGGACTGGGGGGGGGGGGGGGGGGGGCCATCTGGTGTCCGGGGGGAGACTCGATTTTTACCTTCTCCGTACGAAGACCCTTCGAAGACACGTGGGTCATGCGAGGTTACCATCGGGCCAAGCGGTGTGAACGTCGGCGAACTTGCTACGGCTCACTCCACCAGAGATGGGGCAAGTTCGACTTCTTTTCACCGCGCCCTCCGCCTAGAACAAATAATAAATACTGTTGGCTGACGATCATCTAATTCCTTCATAACAACATGCATGAAGGATATGAGTCCGAGGCGATCGGTTTTTTTATCACGAAGTCCTGGACAGCGTGGGTATGGTAGTTCACGGTAAGTCGATTCCGGGACGTTAACGGAATTCCTATATGTTGGACGGGGAGAAAAGTGGGGCCTACTTGTCCTAGGCCTTTTAATAGCTTCGCACTCTGTATGCGAGGTAGGGGCTTACCCGCGGCCGCTCTTGAGGGTAGCTCTCGGGTCGTTCTACGCTTGGGTTTTTTATTCGAATCGTGTAAGTCTCTTTTCGTGCGACAACTTCCTCCGGCCTATGGTCGGGCTTAGCTGAAAAAAGGGGTTGTCAATGTCGATGCAATTTGTTACTATCGACATTGGAAACCCTAAGGAGATTGCAAAGATGAGGGAGTTGTTGAAAACAGTATTGTTTACTTAAATCCCGTACTTGGAAAATATCCTTTTCCATGTCGATCCCTTCACACCCAGCCCCACTGGTTGCATGTCGCCCGAGAGGTGAGACTATGGGGTTGCGGGAAAGAGAAGAGCATGAGGGATCGCTGTGGGGTGACGTAAGTGGTTTATGACGTCAACCGGGGATACGCCTGAATAGAAATTACGCCAATTTGTGTATGTTAGCTTTGGCGGGTATCTTGTGCCCACCAAAGTGATGCATTGTTATTTAGACACTTGGAAAAGGCAGATTTCAAATGAAGGGAGTTAAGAAAACAATACGTTTTCGAAAAAAGATTTTGATGCCGAATGAGGTCCGTAAGGGATACGATGATTGTAATTGGTAAAAATGGAGGGGGCACAGGTTAGGTTGGTGGTGAGCATGTGAGAACCTCATGTGACCTGGTGCCCTAGGAACCTCATGTGACCTTTGACGGGCAAAATGTTAACCCTTAAGATTCATTGCTGTATTGGAGTTCGATACGGGCTACGATGATTGTACCTGGTGGAAAGGATGGGGCAGGGGGGTGAAATGGTACCTCATGTGACCTTGGTGACCTCGGTAACCTCATGGACCTTTGACGGTCAAAATGTTAAACCATTAATTGTATTGCTGCTGTATGGAGTCCGCCGTACGGGCTACGATGATGTAACCTGGTGGAAAGGAGGGGGAGGAGGGGGGGTGACATATTGGTTACCTCATGTGACATGGATGAACTCATGTGACCTTTACCCCATTTCACAAAACCGTTGATGGCAGGACCAGACAACACTCCCACGGTCGGGAAACCACAAGTATTTTTTTAAGATGGTTGGCCATATTTAAGACCCCAGAACACTCTTAGACTCTCCAATTCTTTTCATTACAGAAAGTAAAGAACAATGTGAGTTGGAACATACCCATTTTTTAATGTGGTGGGAAAAAGTGACAACCTTTAGATTTCAGGTTCATGGCAGGTGCAGAACCATAAGCGGCACTTGCTAACTTCCATACAAGAAGAAGATGTGGAAAGTAGGCATTATGTCCTATATGCAGCTGCACGTATATAAACCTGAATGAAAGTAAAGTTGTGTTGTGTTTGTGTGCATGTGTGTGTGTCTGTGTGTGTGTTTTTTTAATTGTATGTTTTTTTTGGTGGTTGATGGGTTGTGAAGGTAAAGACAGTTTCGCTAGATAGAAACTGAACACCAATTAAAAGCAAAACACCAACTCACTTTGTAAGTAAAGAAGTTAAGTAAAAAAAACGCTTGTGGTATGATCATCCCACATTGGTTTACTTGAGGATAGCCTATCAAGATGCTAATTTTGTGTGTTTGTGCTTTTTGAAGCAACAAATGGAACATGCATTTAAAAGCTAATTTTTGACCCATAAAGTAGAATGTTAGCTGGTAAAAACTAATTTGGAAACTCACAGTGTTTACTATATAGTAGGCCTAAACATGATAAAAATGAACCCTTTGAAAACATTCTGCTACACAGTAGTTTGTTCAGAAAAAGAAAAAAAGAGTGTTCCTGTATATAACCTGATTGCCCCTTTACAGCAAGTTCTTGTTTTGCTGTCAGAGATGTTTCTCCTATAAGTTGATTATTTGAAGACTATTTAAACCAAAATAAGCTCATATAGGGCACTAATCTTTTTTTCAAGTTTCCAAAACCTTTAGAACTTTGTCCAAAGGGAAAGTTGAGCCTATTTTCCAATAGCCAGTGGCAAAACTGGACATTCCAGTCTGATAGGGTGTAGTTAAGACAAAGAGTTGAAATAAACATGATTGGGGCAAGGAGTTGTATGGAGGGGCATGTTTGGGGCAAGGAAAATGGGGAAAGTTGAAATAGAGGGTCATGATTGGGGCACAAAGTTGAAATAGATGGTCATGATTGGGGCACAAAGTTGAAATAGCAGGGTGTGATTGGGGCAAAGATGAAAAGGGCCCTTGATAGGAAAAGTTGAAATAGAGCATGGGCATGATTTTCTTTTTCTTCAACCTTTCTTTATTTTGTCATCTTTTTGATTAGGAGGCATCTCATCTAACCCTATTAAGGCTTTATACTACAAAATACCACATACATGATGTCAGTCTTGTGGTAGATTAACGGTACACGGCCGGATTTCTTACTCAGTGGAGCCTATCGGCAGCCTACACCATGTCTACCGCGGCAGTTACTACTGCACAGTACACAACTCGGGCTATGCGAGGCAGTAGCTGCAAGCTAACTAGGGCCTTGCAAAGTACACAGTTTTAGGTATACAGTTAGTGGGACTCTGACGTACCTACCCCAATGGATTACCTGTAGTTGCCACTAGGTGGAGAGAGGTGGATGTGAGTAGACAGTACTGGAGTAGACACGCAGGTACCACGTAGCTACCCCGAGGTAACCACGACGCCATTGAGAGTGATGAAAATTTATGATGAAATGCGGGCGCTATACACTCAGGCTTCCGTTTAGCATTTTTTAAGTTTTTTTTGGAAATCATTACAAAATTCAACTCGGGCATCATCAAAAAAAACTCCTCCCATTATCACGCCACAGTAAAAAAAATGCAAATATTATGCCAAAAATATCAAAAACCACAAAATTGGGCATGAGGAAGAAATACTGCGAGCGATGAGAGCCGGTGGAACAGTAGCTACCTCCACAGACGGTGATACAGCCGATGGTGTACAATCCGTCATATGCGGCAAAAATACCGGGCGCCTGGCGGACGAGGACGTGTACGTTATAGTGGTAGGTAATCCATGTCTATCCTGTGGTTAGCTGTGTTGTAACTACCTGAAGATTGGCCGTTGTATGTTAAAAACGTTACAGGACCCACTTGAAATGTTGTGCTGTGGTATTTGTGGAGTGTCAAGATGGAAGTTGTACGGTATATTGTGGTATATGGTACGTGTAGGTGCTTAGCAAACAATGCAAAATACAGACTGCCTTGTTAGGTGTATATACGAAAACTTCTAATCTATTTGGGAGTCCCTGATTAGAAGCATTAATTACTTACTACCCTACTGTTTACACTACCAGCAATGAATATTCCTAAGACTAATGTGATTTTTTTCCCCTAAATTTCAGGATGTTTACAAGCAAACCGACAATCTACTTTTGGTGCTACATGAAGTTCTCTTAGAGAGGTAACATCAGTCCTTATTTCAATAATTAACATATCCTTTGTATAATACTTTAAATCATAGCACTGTTTTTCATTCATTGTTAATGTAAATTAACAAACCATTTTGATTTTTCCAGTTGAATGCTAGTATTTACAATATTATATTTCGTTTGACATCTATCAGGGCCCAAAGGAAAATCAGCGTGATGTGGCACATTGTAGCTCCCTACTAGTCTGGCAACTCAGAATATGAAAGGAAGAAGGTCGAGTCAATATGTCAAGTAAAATTACTAATTAGGAGTAGATATCATGAAGGAGTGGCATGGCGCAACATTGTGGTGGGTTAGAAAAGAATAGCAATAATTGTTTTTCAATGTAACGTACAATTAAATTGATTAGATGTGGTTGATGTTTTGATGGCTTTTTGTGTAGCAAGTTAGGCAAAAGACAAAAGTTTTGTTTGCTGGAACCTGACCGAGCCTAAAAAAAACCTTTGCAGACTCAAACATTTTATGCAAATTTGCACACACCACACACACACCAAATTCTGCCACAATTGACCCATGATTTTCATTCCTGTTACTATAACTGACACATGACAATTGATAAGTAGCATGATATAACACAAGGGAAGACTTAAGGTCATAATACAAACACCTAGAGTAATCTACTATAGTAGCTGTAGTGTATTTTGGGCGCAATTGGAGGATCATCTCCTTCCTCGGACAAGAAAATAACGACTTTGATTTGTCAGGTTTAAGCCATGCAGATGCACAGAGACTGATCCTAACTTTTCACGACTTTCAAAAGGTAGCGGATTGCATGCTTCTTGTGTGGAAGTTAGGCATTAGGTTCTCTTATGCAGCTGCACCCACATAAACCTGAAATCTAAGGTGTTACTGTGTAGAATGTAAGTGACAAAGCTTGGAGTCATATTCCATCTTACACTAAACAAGGTATAGCGACCTGCGAGGTGGCTGACATTTCATTTGTAACAAAATTATCAAAGAACCCTCGACATTTGCTCTTGTTTTCCAACAGTAGTCTCACCTGGCTCTGTTGGAGTCAACAGACTTTCCATCATTATTGTTCTTGATATTAGGAATCATTAGGTTTTGATTGAGTCTTATCAAAACCCTCTTCGCATTCTCTTTAGTGCACAGAGAAGGCACATGCTCTAGACTCTCAATTTTAAACTTTGTGCCAAGTATTTAATTATGGTATGCTTATCTGCTATTATGTGAATTTGAAGCTTGGTTTGCCAAACAGATGTCAATATAAATACATGCTGTACCGCCCCTTGTGGCAACATAATCCATAATTTAAATAAAAACTGGATTTTGTTTAACGATTGCCAGTTTAATGAAGGTTGATGCAGATGGTTAAAATGAATGTCTGATAAAGAGAAATAACCTGTATCTTGAATTAAAGTGAGCAACCTTGCGGTGACCATTCAGCCAATGTAAGTAACTGGAATGTAATGGAATGGTATCGGTATGATACAACATTACAAACAGACAATCAAGTCAAATAGAAGCACCATTGATGCATAGATGTACTCTTCAAATTTAATATGCTCTATTCCAAACTCTACAGTTTTCAATGGAAAAACCAGGCACATAATGCAACATTATAAGGAAACTATAGATGATTTGACATTTGTTTGTGGGCACCCCCAGTGGTGTAAGAGCCACAGAAAGTCGAAAATTGACGGGTAAGACGATGCACCTATACCTTTGCCTGGGGAAATTTAAATGCTACCGAAGCTTTGCATATTGTGCCCGATTAGATCGAAATGTTTCTGGTCAAGTAAATTTGTATTAGATTTTATGTAGTCTGGTCGTATAAATTATTGTATATTTTGCCTGCCAGAACACAGAGGGTGTCCCTGAATGTCAACATGTGACATCATCGGTCACATCTATACCAGGCTGTAAGCTCACGGTAGAGCACTGGAGGCCATGGTTCAAATCCCACTTCAAACAAATTAATCTTTGCTATTTCCATTCACGATTATGGAGTCTGGAAATAGGCAAGATTACTGCTTTCTATCCAAATTAAGTGCAGACGTGAGATACCGTTTCCCTTTAGTCAAACCAAGATCTTTTGTGCATAAGAAATTTTTAAGAAGCTGTAAAACGCCTTGGAAGGCAGAATGTATGTATGTGCTCCAATGAGCTCTTCCAAGACTTGACTCAAATGCAAAGTGGTTCATAGAATTTGAAGTCGAGTCGAGTTATTAACAAGCAGCTGTTTAAGTTTCACTGGTGCCCATGTATCAACCTGGTCTCTAACTTTCCATTCTGTTCCTTCAATATTAACCTAGTTTTTCAATTGGATATTTGGAAAGCTTGAAGCCGCAACCAGCGATGAGACCAGGCTGTATCTTCTAATGCTGTTTACAGGTACTATGACACTTGAATCCTGTGGTAGGCATACTGAAACTGATTTCACTAACCCGTGTTTCTACTTGTCTTAAAGGGGTAGGACATTTTTTGGTACAATTTAACGAATTTGGTATCAACTAAAGCTAAAAAATGTGCTTTATTTAAAATGAAACAGTTACACTGATCTCCCCATCATTTTTGATTAATTAGCATAATAATCACCCACCAGCAAAACGCTTAAAAAACGTTTCCAAAAAAGTAACAACAATGGCAACTCCCGGTTAACGTCAACCTGTTTAGGTCCCGGTGTTGCCACTAGGCACCAGAGCATGTGAACAACACCGATGCAGAAGCACACAAGCGTAAGTGACAGCATCTTGAACAGTTGTTGAAAAAGAACTCCCAACATAATTTTATTGAGGGGCAAATTAATTTGATCGTTATTCAATCTTAATAAGTACCTATTCATTGTTATTTGTGCGAGGATAAAACGTTATATGACTTGTATTAAGCGAGCAATCGTGAATAATCACAGCAAGTGCGAGTCACGGCATCCTGTAAAGTTTTCCGGGATCAATTTGACAAATTGAAGCAGATTTTACCTAAGTTTTAAGCCTTTATGTCCTCATTTTGAACATTTAAAAATGCTTTCAAATTTCATTTTCTCTCTGAACTTTTTTTGCCTTAGAGGATATTGTTGTTCATACATACCAAGTATTTTTTACATTTAGGGCTTTATTACAAAGCAATGGACTTTTCTCCTAACCTCACCTCACACCCACCCCCAAAATACAACGGCATCTTAACGCGTGTACCCTGCCCCGCCCCCTCTCTGCCTGTCATAATTCACGCCCGCTCGTTTGCTCTGCACAACGATATACAAACCGTGCGTAGCTCCCGTATCTTGCGCCGTGGTCTTACCCGTCTACCCTGCATAGCTCGTGTTTTTTCTCAGTCATAGCCTCCGAGGGTTTTAAATTACAATTCCAAGCTTTTCAACACATCATTTATTAACAAGATCTTGGCCATGAAATGATGGGGCCTAAATATGATTGAATGAAAGTATCCCAAGTATTAGCACAAACCACTGACATCTTATATCAGGGTAATCCCCACTCTGGGTCCCAATAATCAGCGAGCGTGTCGATTGCAATCCACGTCGTGTGTGGTTCATGTTATCAGCTCATGTCAGCGCTTTCTACATTACAATTCCAGCTTTAATACCAAATCATTTAATTAACACCAGAATCTGGCCAGAATGATATGCATAAATATTCTAAATGACAGTATCCCCGAAAGTATTAGCACAACACTGACAATTAATACTCAGTCTCAAATAGATTCGGTCGACTGGAATCCGGGCCGGCAATTCTACAGCTACTTCCAAACCCTGTGGCAGCCTCAACGACAAACGTGACACTCATTCTCAGATTTTCGTGCGATTTTTGTCTAAATTGCTCTGATTTTTGTACTAACTAAATAATTTAACAAAGATTTAATTACCATTCCAATTTCCGCTGTCCGGCAAACGTCATGGTTTTTTTCCTTGGCCTGATAATTTGTCTTATCCTCTGTTTCTGCTACTTCTGGCTTCCACCCACTACAAAGCACTTCAAAACCGCTCATCTGCTGCCATCTCCCTTTAAATTCCTCATAATCCATTTCCATTCTTGTAAAATGTACGAAAGGACCCTTGTACAAATTTAAATACCTCCGCGGTAGTCAGCAGCCTTCTGCCCCTATCACCGTAATGCAGTTCCTGCGTGCTGGCAACCGGAAGTTCCCTGGAGTAAACAGGATGACGTCACGCATAAGGCCTTCCATGTAGCAGCTCTCCGCCCGTTTTCGAAGTGCTTCTTATTACCAATTAATATGGGCTCAATTAAAAATGTTGAAGTGTCGAATAAAGTTAAATTTGTTGTCTATTTTGCTCTATCTACATGTTGAAAGAAATGTATAAATGAATAAATAAGACTGTTTCTAAAAGATGTCCTGCCCCCTTTAATAATGCCTAGAAAACTTAAACTCTGCTATGGTAATGTAGAACAATAGTTTAGTATTTGCAAAACATTCCCTGGCCCAAAAGGCCATGGGGTATTTTTTCATTGCGAAATCTACCTCTGTCCATCAGTCTGTCTGTGTGTCTCCGTCACCATCGTCGCCTTACACGTGTAGATGGCACTTGCACCACAGGACTTAGTGTCATCTACTGCCTACTTGCACTGTGACGACAGATACATGCGTGCGTGTAGCTTGCTGTGAGGTAAAATAATATGTTACTATTAATACAAGTGTTAAGAGTGAGTCATTATTTATCACACACAAATAGTGAATTTCCTGTGGGGGGTACTCTGACATAATAGGCTTGGTGGCGTCGCACACAGGACATCACAATGTGTTGTCAGGTTATCTAGGGTCATGTAGTTCATTTTAATCCAAATATTGTTAACCCTGGATATAATGGGTCACAATAAACCTG
Organism: Ophioderma brevispina; assembly: GCA_023653785.1. Taxonomy (NCBI): domain Eukaryota; kingdom Metazoa; phylum Echinodermata; class Ophiuroidea; order Amphilepidida; family Ophiodermatidae; genus Ophioderma; species Ophioderma brevispina. The sequence goes on along the minus strand of JAMKCH010020824.1, from coordinate 36,182 downwards.
ATAGACCTGACACAACAGCCTTGGGCTCCCCTAAACACACTGACTTTCTTACTGTAGCAATATTCTCAGGGACATAATTATAACAGAACGTCATCAGAGTTCAATTTGTTTCAGTAAGGTCTCAAGGATTGTTATTCAATATAGATGTTAGTGATTGTTGGATGATTGTTTTGCCTGCAATATTGTTTTCCAATTGATTTCAAATGACAGACATTATCCCAGGATAGCCACCCCATTATTACAAGATGCAGATACCTATCGTGAGACCACTTGCAAACGGCCCTAAGAAAATGCGAAGCCACCTGGTCAGATTGCTTTTGTTTTTAGAAATTAATTACTGACAAATGGTAATAATGTATAGTGTTATGACATCTCATGAATGTCAAAGGTCAGAAATTACCCTTCAAACACAAACAAATGAGCCTTGTGCCCAATTGATCTAAATTTTATATAATAAAAACAGATTTATGATTTGAATCAGATTGGTTCAAGATTTGGTATGTTCAAAAACAATGTTACATTTAATTTAAAGATTTTAGATATATTATACTTATTTAGTGTCCAATAAGTCGCAGAAATATAAGAACGTTGTAGTCCAACGATGATATGTCCTCACAAAAGCTAAGACTCCGAAATGACAGTATGCAAAGTCACACTAAAAACTCCACGGGTAACAAGATCCATGGGTATCTTCTCTCTCTTGAAGATAAATAAATTTTGTCCAGCCTTTCAAGACGACAGGGTTTTCCCTCAACGACACTAATATTGCACAATCTATCAGTCCTAAGATATTCACCACGATCTCCATCTGTCCACAATTTGGAATCCTATTTTGATTCCCAGTACCAGCACTTTTGGCTTTCAAACAACAACAGTAAGAATAATTAACAGCCGCTCTTTGCTCCTCATGGAATTATAGAAATCCTGGCACTGGGTATTGTACAGGTCTGGGCCACTCATTGCAGATCAAACCTAGCTATAACGATACTGTATAGCTCTGGTTGCTACTGCTGGCCATGAGTCTTTCAATTACCAGTGTTAACCACTCACAGCTAGATTCCCCTCTCCTAATAATAATCATTACAGTACACAGCATAAACATACCTTACTGTCAAATCAGATTTCACATAAATGACATCATCTGCCATTGCAACATTTTATATAATAACTTCATGGGAATTACCTATTTGGCATCTGTTTTGTCTCAAAGCAAAACAAGTTACTCTTTTTCTAAATTTAACATCTTGGGGAATTCCCATTTCCCCGTTTTGTTCAATCTATCTAGTTGTAAACAACAGGTGTGGATCCAATGTAGCACTAAGGAATTCCCCCGATTCTCTTTTCAACATAAATAAAGTACTGTTCCCCCGTGAGAAACTTTCTCAATAACACAAAGTTTCAATCACAAAATGGCGGCTAATATAACAAATGTATAAAAGGGGAAATTTTCATGATCACAGAGCCGTCCCTTGACTAAGTTGAGATTTTTATATCATTTTGCCCTTTGGGGTCTAACTATATAGTATGTGTACCTAATCTATGTGCAAATTTGTCTGCTCTTGAGAAATTCGTATTTGTAATTTTTTGGTCCGTAAAATGACAGAAATTACAAACACAGTGGCCTATGGGGCAGCTTATTGCAGGCATTTGCGTAACATCAAATGCACTGTCAGAATCAACCTCAATTTTGGAAATAAGCTTTTCTCTGAATCTATTGAAACCATAAACCAAAATGAGTTGCTAGGATCACGAAGTGCCCTTTAATATTTGTCACAGGTTGGGGACTCAATTGGATTTGCGTAACCAGTTTGTAGAATGGGAGAGTCCCTTTGTCATAAAGATTCCAACAAGTGATGATTTTTTTTTTATCATAACACGCTGACCATGTTACATGCACTAAATGTGGTTTGTGTTATATTTTCCAGTTGGTGCCTTCTTCTCAGTGATGGGTGTCATCCATTCGTCGCCGAGGAATATCCAGACATATTTGTCAATAATTTTAGGTGAGTTGATTATCCTGTAAATAAATTCCTAGGTGAGGTGATTAACTTCTTTTTAATTATCAGACAAGAATTTGCAGTACCATTTGCCCACATTGCATATAAACAACTTCTCTATTGTAGAACATTGTGTAGGGTAAAGAGATGACTAACTTGATCTTGATTGGTATCAACTGGGAACATGACTAAATATAGTCTTGGCAAACCTACCCTCACAACAACCTTACCATTACCATTTCTGTGTGTGTTGCTACACAAACCTTACACATGGCCACAACAAAATATGACTCTTGTTCCACTACTACACCTTATTATACAATCCCCATATTCTTTTTTATTTAATTCTAAAAAAGCTGCTGGTATTTTTGTCTTGAAGTCTTAGGAGACCCTTCTTTCTTGTTCACATTTGACTCATTCCGAGGACTAGCTCAGAAATATTCACTCCCTTGTCATAGAGGTTCTGCTTTTGAGAGTTAATGGAAATATTTAATAGAATTCATTTTGTAGTTACAAAGCAATAATAGCACATTTTTTTTAAAAGATTGCTGCAATTTCCTCCTTCCCAAATTTTTGAGATTTTTGCACAGTTTGCTTGTAATTGGTTAGTAAACTATTGCCGGGAAGGTAGAAGCTGATATTCGCTATGTGTCTCATAAAAAGGAATTTGTAATTAAATAAAATATCAGAGATCTCTGAGCTGAAAACGTCCTTCCAATATGGAAAAGCCGTAATTGCACATAAACGTGTTGAACGCTTTTCTATTATTGTTTCGTCGTTCAGCAAGTCAGGTTAGACTCATTTTCGTTAGGTGAAACTATACCATCATGGACGACTACGTTGGCATTCCCAGCTCCAACCACCGTAAATTACAACCAGGTCCCAATTACCTAATTTACAAAATCGCTTCTTTCATACAATCGCATTTTTGAGCATTGTTGTTCGCAGGTATAGTTTATAGACATTTACCAACACCAACTGTGCACAAATATCACATTTTGGAAAGTGAGGGGGCTCTTAAAACATTGCTTATTGCTTTAACTGAATGGAAAACAGTCCCTTTAATCTTTGTAACTTCCCATGACCAGTAGATTATCCTTGTAGGCTGGCATATTGACACCACTTCATAGTGGCTGCTGTTATCATACATGCTCTGGTAAGTCTCATCAAGAAAATAGCGGCATTAGCCGCGCACACATGGTTCAACTTTTTGTATCGCCTGCACTATAGTGCAGGGATGCGCATACTACCGTATTTTGTCATAAATCCCTGGACATGACATCGTCGCCGTAGTCCTTCCCTCTGCGTGACCGCGCTTACAAGCAATCCATCAGTGTGTCGATTGGTGGGGAAAGCGGTCGTACATAGTTACATGTCGCAACGGAATTTTTGACAACTACTGTAATTAATATTTCTGTAGAGTTGTCCCATTTGTAATGTATAGTATGGTCTGTGTGTGCAAAGTTTTTGATTAATTAACCATTTTTCCAAAAGCTAGTGCATGGACAACCAGTTAACCTCAAATGCCGCCAACTCAATCATAGGTGCACCATAGAGACTTCATGTCATGTATGGTACAATACAAAGTCAAAGGTCTTAGAGTCAACTTCTGTGCGAGAGGACGGACAGGTGATCACAAAGCAGGCTGTATTAGTGTTTCCTGAACCGGGCCTTGTCTAAGCTTCCTTTTCTGTTGGTCCAAAAATCTGATGGTAAAGTAAAGGTAACCATGTCTCTCTTGTAGACATCATGTTTTTGTTAAGTACCTATATCCTTCATGGAATCCATTCTGTATTTTGAAGTTGGGTTGCCCCAAGATTTTCTGAAACACTTGCCAATACTATGTACATTGGGATAAAGTCGGAACATTTGGGTTGAAATTCTTAGTTCTAGAATATGTTTTGGTTACATCAGAGGATGTTGGTGAAAGCCATGTTACATAACATAAAACAACATGTCCTGTTTTTTGTGATTCATTCACCCCTCAGCATGTCATCCATGAAGCAGCTACTAGCCCTCCTTGCTTTAAGATGGCAACAAAAGAAAGTGAGGAGTTTTGTAAAAAAAGTGTATGGCTTGTATAGAGTGTTATCTTCCCATGGTGGGGGTGTGAGTGAAGGAGGCTAGTCCTGGACTTTGGAGTTGAGTAGGCTTACAACTTTGGAATATAGCTTTCCATCAATAATAATATCATCCATGTTCTGATTTATTTTGTTTAGGGTCTGTGCTGAGTTATTTAAGTCAACCTCCGCAATTGTGCTTGGACAAAGCGGCAATGCATAGGACTCATCAGTACGATTGTGCTTGCCCATTGTCACCGCCCCCCCAAGAGGTGTTTGTGAACTTGTGCAGTGAAGCAAATATCATTATCAGAGCAAGTGGCATGAATACTTTGACCACACAATGAATTTTGACAATGCCAAAGCAGTTGAATTGTGTACTTGTTGAAGTGCTCATGCAAAAAAAAAAAAAAAACACACAAAATGGATGGTCAAATAGATTAAACATCTAAAACTAGGATAAATATCAGTTACAATGTTTTCCAAGCTTGAACGTTGGACTCTTTTTGCCTGTATCCTACACAAGTCCCTGATTAGTTTATAGTTCTGGTTATCTTGACATGGAATTCTCTGCACACTTCTTTGCGACGTTCCTTGAAGACATGAATGCTTATGCAGAGGTAAGTGATGTGCAAAAATAACACATAGATAAAACTTGACAATGTGTAGGCAAACAAATTAATGGAATGGTGGCAAATGTTGGGGAATACTTTGTGCGGCCGAAGTAAGGAGTGTGTTATAGCTTTTGCCGCCCTATTGTGCGTGCGTATGGGCACGCCGTGTTGTACGCTCGCGATTACAGGTGCAACTTGGCCACGAGTGCACGTGTAATGCTGCGGTGAAAGCTGTGATCAGTCTTAAATTCTGCTGGATGAATAGTGTAATTGGGTATATCATGGAGTTTTATTATAAAACTGGAGTAGAAACTTCAAATTCCATCAATATTCTCAAGTGCATCATTTCAGTAGTCAAAAGCTAACCCACTTCACACCACTTCACACTTCACACTGTCAGGCAGCTTTCAACCTCAGCGCGTTTCGGCTTAAACGCCTCAAGTGGCTTGGAGTCGATATGGCTATGAGCTCATATGGAAGAGACTCATTGACCTCCTGTGAACCAGTAAAATTGTCGTATGTCTCCAGACAACAACAATCACCTTATTAGCCTGTCTGTATACACGTACTGTGAAAATGTCATGGCACGACTGCTCACTTCGGCAGCTTTCAAAATACCAGACTGGCTCTATGTGATTTTCTACGCTAAGCTACGTTTGCCCCCCCCCCCCCCCCCCCCCCAAATTCGTTACTTTTTTGTGTAATCGCAATAAGGAAAATGAAATTAATTATTAAAAGTGTTTTTTTTTTTTTTTAATGTTTTATTTTATAATAAACGACGACGTTTACGCTTTAGAATTTGTGTCGCATTGCTTCGTACGATGCCGTACAGCTGATATGGCCGATTTGTGTACTGAGTTTCCCAACCAAAATTTTATCAAGTACGGAGATCTACATGGGAATTTGGAGTGTAATCATGGTGGTCTACAAAAACGTGGGAAACAGCCTAATGTCCAATTAAAATAACTTGAAATGTTATAATAAAAACCAGAGATGATGAACACAATGCTGTTACAACACATCGGCCTGCTTAACTTCATTGATTTAATTAGAAGGAATTTAAGGCCCGGCTAAAATTTATGAATGGTTTTCTCCGCAAATAAAATTGAGCTCTTTATGTAGTTGTTTTATTTTACGTAAAATCTGCTACTAAGTTGAGTAAAAATCAGGTAAAAATCCCATTTTAATCAGCCAGACTGAACAATCTGCCGATAAATTTTCATGAAAATCCCCGGGGAAAAATCCCCAACATTTTGATAGCAGCTGATTGAAGGATCTGCCGATACGGTAAAGCTTGCTAAAAACCAAAAATATGTGCATCTCATTGCATGTGTTACCATATTTGGATCTTTCACTGTACAAAAGTATTTTTGTTGAGTAAATATACAAGATCACAGATGTGTTCACCCCCCTTCTTGAAAACCTTTTAATTCATTTTTTATTTTCTGACTGAAATTACTACATTTACCCCAGTATTAAATGGAATGGTCCAAACAATCATTCATCATTCATATGTTAATTAGAAGGAAAACAAAAATAAAACAAACAGTGAAATAAGTATTTTTTAAACTCAGTAAAAAAAAAAACCCGAATTTGCCATTGAAATAAATGAAAATGTTGTTATTAATTGCTAAAATATGTCGTTTTCATTGATTTTGATTTGTAAAAGGAAAAAATGCACAAGACAACATGGCGATCAAACAACATGCATTAGACAAGCCGCCCGTCGGCGTGAAGTTTAGTTTGGTTCAACAGAATTAACGTTTAGGCCTATTACGATATTAACGTATAATTGCAACTTACGATAGAAAAAGTGGGCCGATGGTGATAAAGTGGTAATGAGCTGGAAAAGTAACAAAATCTCCAGCTAGCTGGGATGTATAACTAAGCATTTTTAACACATGGCCTGACTGCGACGGTGTGAGTTGATGGATGCCCCAACTCTATCGTCGAAAGGTGGATACCGAAAATCAAGGCAAGTCACCTACGATGTGTTCGATGGGTGGACGTAAATTTTCATCAGATTTTCATGCAGTTGCTCTTTCATATGACCCTAATTACGTTAAAAATCATATGCAAAAGTCTCTTCATTTGCTTAAAAAAATAATTGCTTGTGTGGCGGGATCTTGGTTAGCAATTTCGGGCAGGTGAGGACCGATCGATCGAATCTACTTCAAACCACTTGAGTCAAGATTCCGGGCAATAGAGGCGCCCATTAACACTCGAAATAAACGCGCTGTTTACAATAGGTTACCAGTGAGTTCCACTCCAGTTTACTATAATAACTCCATGGGTTATATCACCATGATGTTTTTTATCATTATTACTTTGATTGTTTCATTTACATCTATAATTTTTTTGGTCATGGACTGATGGTGTGAAATTAATGTATCTCTAGAACAAAAAATAGTAAAAGGTATCTTAATATTTTGTGTTATATGAGGACAATTACAGGCAATATTCAATACGAATAATCCTGTAATAAACTAAAGAAATAGGAGCGTTTTCTTAAGTTCGATTAGCTACGCCAACTTCAACAGATAAGGTTTACATGTATTTTTAACCATTCAGGATATGTTTAGGATAATATAGAGTTTGTAGAATAAATAAAGTTTATTTGGATTGGTTACATCAAAGTTATTATCATGATATATCATGCAATGAGGCCAATCAGAGATACTATAAAAAGGTGGTAGATTCGAGTGTTTAAAAAAAAATCAGCCAGAGTGGTATGATTATCTTAAGCTTCCCCTTGTAATTCAAGGATCTGAATGCAAGTTAGTGACAGTGGCAGTAATGAGTGGGTCAAGGGGTGACAAAGTAGTCCAATGATTTTTCTCCCCGATGCTATGAATTATCTTAAAATTTCCCCTTTAATTTCAGGATCTGATGCAAAGTATGGACAGTGGCAGTTGATGGGGTAGTGGTGACAAAATCTAGTCCCGATTAATGATGTGTCCCTCCTCCCGATGTCTGCAAGGCCAAGATTATGGATCTTCTCAGGTATGATAGGATATTGGTGCCACTGATGACATGAGTCTTCTATTTAAATAAATGTGAAGGCTGGTGTATTTTTCATGTTAGATTATTGTCCCCGATTATTATTACATTTGACGTAGTTCATGCAAAAGTATTTTCGACAGGCTAGTAGGAAATGACCAGCATATAGTGGGTTTGTTTATATGGTATGAAATTGTATGTATATCAGTATCATATATTTAATTTCCATCATGAAAAACACCAAAATACAATTTTAAAACGAATCAATAACAAAAATAAGGGATGGCGGAGAGAAGATGCAACCAGATCAAACCCCAAAGGCAACGGCTGAGTACTTGGTTGCACCACCTTCGAAAGAAGGAAAAGAAAGAAAATAAACCAAACTTATACTCAACAACTAACAGACACCCTCACTCAAACACTCACACACACAATTAACATAATCAAAACAATAATAAAATAACCATAAAATAATTAAAATTATCAATTAAAACAGGATGTTTCCAAAATCATCTGATCAAGTGATATAACAAAACCTACCAATTCAACGTTTATGGTGTTTTTTTGTTTGGAGAAAAAAGGATAAAACCTGTTGAAAATTCGTTTGATTTGAAGCATTTTTATATCAGGGATACGAAGTTCCCAAATTTAGGTCAGTCAGTGAACACCGATTGAATTTTGTGAGTTTGGTTCTTAGCGAAATAGTTAGTCTTATTTCATTGTATTGTAATCATGAACATTTTCTAAGTTAGGAAACCTGATCAAATGACCTAGGAAGCATACCAGCTGTTGTAATTGTACAAAAATATACCCAGATATTTTTTTTATCATATAATTGAAATCTAGTAAGATATTAAACTTTTCAATAAAGGTTGGCATGACTAGCTATTGAACTCATGAAAACTATTCTCAAAGCCATCATTTGTATCTTTATTGTTTTAGTCATGTATTCTTTCGTTGCATTACCACAGTAATATACAGTATGTCAATATGGCATGGACTAGGAACAATAACCATTTACACATAGCGGTTTTTTTTTTTTTTTTTAGCAAAAAGGTTTGAATTTGTCAAAATGCCAAAGTTAATGCAAAAAAAAAGTTAATTCTGCAAATTAATTGGTCTCTGTTTCACATACTTTGACGAATTTGCATGACATTTCACGCAATGATCCTGGATCGATGTCACAATGTGATCCAAAAAGGTTGTGAGGTCGAAGGGTCACGGGGTCATCCCACCACGTTGATCAATGACATCAGCAGGGACTCATTTACACTTAAATGTGACAGCACTTCCAATCAATGCGTGAGCATGAATGGTGCGCCACTGAATAGCGCACTGACGTCATGACTCGAGGAAGATAAATGCACTATAGGTAGCCCTCCCTTGCTTAAGGCCTCTCATTGATTTGCTAAATCAATAAATTGAAAAAATTTATCAAAAATAGATTTTGCATGTTTGTAACCAGTATAGGTATCATAACCCTACTCTTCAAGTGACAATACCAAAAGCAACCCACTAAGGACAAAAATGGATATTTTAGTCTTCGTCCAGTAAAAATTGACTGACAGATTCTATCTTTGAACACTGCTGTTTTCTCCCTTTTATAGAGGGGGCTATCGAAGCAATGTTCAGATCACTTCGACCAGGCTATTTGATGAATTTAATCCACCCTGTCCCACTTTCGAAGAAAAAAAATGAAAAAAGTGGGAAATGGGTGCCCCATCGAAAATCCAAAACCACCACGTTAATCATGACATCAGTGGGGACATAATTTACACTAACGATTAATCAAGTTGCTTTTTTGTAATTGATTTAAAAAAAAAAAAAAAAAAAAAAAAAACACACACACATAGATAACCTTCCCATGAACCTAGCACAAGTTAGTGATTTTTAATGTTAAGGAAATTTTGAATTGGTCAGTAATCTGGCAGAAATTGGACGAAAGTCAGGAATGAAACTATGTCTAATTGGCAGGGAGGGACAGTTTGTGGATGTTGTGCTACATGAATCATTCAAGGTAATTTTGTCTCATAACTGAGTGAACGGGTGGCGGCTCAGAGTGTGGTAGGGGTTAGTAATCATGTCGGCACTCAGGCGTTTTAATCTGGAATGAACAGTAACATGATGGAAGACCTTTCCTCAAAGGACAATATAGACAAGAAGCTTAACATTTTTCCAAAAACAAGACACTAAAAGGCAAAGAAAGATTGGTGAATACAAGTTAAGCAAAGTTGATTAACCTTTTAACAGTTGATATCTTACTGGGAAAGGTTCTTTGTTGTTCTTTTGCAGGGTGTCACAACTGTGGTCAAGGTTTGGGGCAGTGAATTTACTCCACGCATGGACCTCCCATACCCTTATGATAGTATCCAGGTAATAAAAGGTGATGATGTGGAACATTCTATTAATGACACCTTGAGTACTATTGACACACGCTGTTGTACTTGTTAAAAACATTAGGGCTGGTTTCATAATCATTTTATATTCCATAAACATGGTAAAATTACCGCCCAAGCCAATTACTTTATGTAAACCTACAGCGTGGAAAAATGCAACTTTCTCATTGATTTCACCAGGTAACCTTGGTTATAAAATGATCCTTGACATCCAAGACATCATCAGGCATGTGGGTTGTTCAGAAAGTTTACTGTCGCAAGATCAGGCATGAGTTTTTTTTGCCACATATCAATAGGGCATCCAAAAAATAGCGTGGCGCCCTTGACACCTGTGGATGTTCGAAGTTGCTAAGACGAGTGTGTAAATAAGTTAATCGGGAACAGGCCATGAGGCCTTGAAATATCATCAGGAAGAGGATTGCTAAATAACTTCATCAGTGGGTATTCTAACGATTGGAATTAACTTGAATATTTGTTGCCTGACATGTTTTGTTATATCCTTTCCTATTGCCAACTTAATACTGTTTTGTATAGATGTTCAGTTGACATCTTGACTGTGTGGAGATTGTACAAAAGGAGGGAAGCTGGAGATGAAATGACAATCACTCTAGCAGGTGTGTATGAGGTGTAACATTAAGATACGTAAAAGGTTCATTGATACTTCACTGCACTGCATGGCAGGAAAATGTACGCACTGTTTTGTCACTTCCGCTGCACTCCTAATCGATTACTGCAGCTTCAACCAAGGTCACGGGTTGCAGTACGTTGAAGTCAAACTTTGCAAAATCATGCAGCACAATTGATATACTGCACCCACTCAGGGATGAAGAGTTGCGGCATTGCCGGAAATTCCGGCGGTATTAAATTTTTGCTTAAATCCGGCCCTCGCCGCTTTTCCGTACCGGAAAACAAAAATGCAAAAATAACCCCTTGCCAAACATATTATAAAATCAAGACGACGGACGGAAGGTCTATAAGTGAATATACTGCATTGAAAGTTGAGCAGTGTTGACCGAATGACCCGCGATAACGCATGCGGGTTGCACATCGTCAACCCGGTCAATATTTGCCCGTGCTGTAAACATGTGCATCGGGAGTGCGATCACTGGGTATGCGTAATGTCATCGCCACAAGACGCCATTTTATACTCGAGGCAAATTTCTGAACAGCTGATCGGTGTTTTGTTGGATTATTTTGAACAATCTTTTAGCTAGAACCTTACTGTAAATTTGTAAGCTTAACAATGGTATCGTAGAAAGGATGCTGATGTAAGGAAGATGAGGCATCCGTTCAGACAAGTGGAAGTGGGAATGGATTGAAGTAAAAAGACGAAGTGGATTTTTCTATCGGACTAATGTGAGGGGAAAAGAAACACGGCTGGGAAAGAATAATATGCATCGTTTGCCATTTAGTAATGCTTGGTTCCAGCGGCAGAAAGAAAGCTCTTTGAAAATGGTAACTCAGAAAGCCCAAGCAGAAACGTTAAATTGTTAGAGGACACCAATTCAAACAATGCCGACTAATAAATTTAATTTGTGCCTGTTTTTACTCACTCTCCTTCATGGTGAGTCACAGTATGGAATGTCATATTGTTATGAATCATGGATACATGTTATGTGTTCATATTTTACCCTGAACATTGGCCCTTCCCTGGTATTCCATAAGTGCTCTAAACAGGAGCCCGGCCGTGAGGGCGATAGCTTCGCGCGCTACGCTTCGCATGTGTTAATTCAGGCTAAGACCTATTCAAGCATTACATCCCTGCCCACGCATCTATGCATCACCAGTTAAAATTATTTTAATTTTACTTTGGTGCAGTAATGCATCACAAATGCCGCGCATTTCAACGTCAAGTACAAATACTGTGAAATTAGAGATTGAATATGAAGAAAGGAAGACAAGTACATAGGCTAGACTGTCAAATTTAAAGAGACGACCAATGCCCAATGGCATTTGATGAGCACTATTTTGGTCACCAAGGAGATCGCTGCTTGCACTGATCTTCACCGCATAGATTTATATTTGATGCACTGACTCATATGCAGTTGGAATGCGATATGATGCAGAGTTATTGTGTGGTTTTACTGCTCGGCATTACGTAAAAATGCGGGATACTGCAAGCAATTGCTAGTAAACAATTTTGGTAGGCTGCATTTGCGTACTGCAGGTATGAACAGACCTTAGTCGGAGGATTTAGGGTCGGTCAACCTGGAGAGTGCTTTTGTTTTTACAAGAATTTATGATTTTTTTTTGCACCATTTTAAACATTAAATGTGTGCATAGTTACCAATCACACGGTTTGTTATCTACTGCAGACAATCCCGAGCTGTATGTTTTGCGTGATTTTTATTTTTAAAACAGCTATTTGACCATTTAAATCACAAAAAACGCTGGTCTAAACGGCGGGAAAACATTTCACGCCGTCAGGCGCAAGGCGCACATCGCGTTGCGCGGTGAAATTTTGCTGCGTTATGAAGCGTGCGCTCGGTTTAATGTACTTTGCGGCGAACGACATCTGGGAAAAAAACGAAACTAATATGTGAAAAATGTAAACAAAGCGCTATTTAGACCAGATGAAATTTCAATTCTTCTAGTTTCGGAGTTAGACACAAAATATGTTGATTCAATGAGTGCATAAAGATTGTATTTCATCACTTGCACACCATACTCAATTTTGAAGTTCAAAGATCAAGTTATTTGAGAAAGAACCGCTTGAATGGCTGTGAAAAAGTCACTTTTTTACTAAAAACACGGTTTCGCACTGTTCATTTTTCACAAAATTTTGGGCCAAATTTTCAGAAAACATAACTCCAAAAATTACCGAAGGAAAAGGTTATGATAAACGATAATTTCTACGATAGCAATCGGTCTTCTTAGGGACGGTGTTCTCAATTTTTATTTTTCGATTTAAATAAAAGTATTCTCCAATATATCCTCAAATTTTGGGAAAAGAAGAAAGTAAAAATCACACTTTTTTGAATTTTTCATTATATTTCGAAAAGGTAAGCTCTATTTTTAACAAATGAAAAAACCGTCCCTAGACAAATTGTTTGTTTCTAAAAAATAACATAAGAAATCATGAAAATTCTAATTGTTTTGTTATGCTGTTGAAAATTTGGGGCAAAATCGTGTTTTTTTAGTATTTTTCTAAAATCCAGGAAAGTTTTACATATCTGATGCATATAGGGTTTCTTAGGTTCATCGTCCATATTTTCTTTTAGAAAATGTATACTTTTACAACAATAATCAAATATTGGCAAAGTTACAAACCAAAATAGCTACTCGGAAATCAAGTTCACACTGCCTCCTTAAGTTAGTTAGATCATAATCTTAGACAGTTGTGTGCTGTGATAATTTAAAATTATCATTTAGAAACATGGTTTTTCAGATATTCTCATTCATTTTTGAACTGCCAGGACTGACAACTTATCTTGTGATTGTTTTACAGGTAAGGAGTGTATGTCAGTCATATGCGATTGTGTACAGTACCAATTAGGCAAGTTTGAACACACCATTGTACCATTACACTAGTACAAGTTAGACGGTCTGGCTTGGAAGAGAGTTCCGCAAATCACAACCTTCGCTCCCCTTGAACTTTGTTAAGGTAAGGAACCTAATCTGTGTGTTGTGGAGTATGGTGCGGCATGCGTGTGTGTGGAGTATAAAAGGTGTGTGTTTTGGTGTAGAAATTGTCATACATGTGGCATGCCTTGGGTGCATGTGTTTAATGTGCCATTAGGAAATCATGCCACTAAATAATTCCCCATAGACTTGTGTACAAATGACTCTCAATAAACATCAATTTCTCGGCTATTAAGCGACTTGGTGCTATGTCAAAACGGGATTTTTCTATTTTGGGGAAGATTAGGACCATACTCTTCAATAAAAATGAAAAAGTATGATGGCGATTTTTTTTTCCAGTACAGAGAATCGAAAGATTTGCATGTTCAACCGTCCACGCCTAGTGGAATGTTACTAGAAATTAAAATTGCACAGTTGCTCTCAACCCCTCCGAATTAAGAAATTACTACAAAAATGCACAGAAAAAATCTGTACCACCCAAATGGTTTGATACTAGTTCCACCATCATGGATAATTTCAAATTCCATTAAAGACACAAACTTTATCAACATTTGTGAGCTCTATTTAGGCAAAGTGCCAATTTGGGCTGCCAAATGTCTGCTAGCTCATGGCGCTACTTCTCGGCACTGACGTCTGTCTGTACACCAGTTTTTGAGTGGTGTGATTCATATACATCATCAATGAGGTGTTCTTTACAAAAAGAACACGACACACTCACGTCTACGGATCACATTCAAAGATTTCTACACTTTGGGAAAAAATAATAGCAAAAGGAAAAATAATAAAAGTAATATTCTTTGTAAAAAGATGTGATTGGCCGGTAGGCAATATCTTTTTCTTTTCTTTCAATCTTTCTTATGTGAATATACAGAGTATACACATTCTTATCAGTAAGTCTAGTAATGCATTTGTGATGTGAAATCTACATTATTTAAAATGAAATGTTATATTAAGGCCCAACTATGTAGTATCACAGAACAGTTTGTGAATCATTTTTGTATTGTATTGACAAGGCAATCTTTTACATGAGGGCTCGTTCCCAATGATTTAGCAAATGTCTCTACGGGTCCACAGGCCAACCTCAGGCAACTAGATTTCAACCTAAAACAAGAGTAAGTGATGGTTGTTAGCTGAATAGCCCTTTCAAAAAATAAACAATTCTCTAAGCGCCCTGTTCATGCTCTGATGGACAAATCTTGTGATGGGCCAGAGACGAGAATTTTTAAAGTGAGGAAGTATCGAATTTAAAATAAAAGACTAACCAGCTGCATTAAGTTAAGACAAATTTCATAGTCTGAACCCAGGCTCCCCTCGCGCTGATAGTTAGCTTTTTAATGGACTTCAAAATAGGTCAAACATTTAGCTTTTTCATTTATATGCAGCCTGTTTTTGCTATCTGTACATAGATATTACACCATAATTTTAACCTTTTTCAGATCGTACTATTTCAAACCCACCAAATGTTGATAGTCAAGAGGGAAATTCTTTTATTACAGGCATTCCTCTATAATGGTAAAAACTGTGTGTTTTTCTTTTCAGGTGCTGGCTGTATGCTGAGGAGTGTATCAAAGTTTTTGTGTGTCAAAGAGATCCCATGTAGAGAAAGTGTACAGGTTAAAGTAAATGCTTAATCTGTTGTTTCACCTGCAAGAATTGTAGGAGGCATACTAATCAAAATTCTTTGATGTCTGTGTTGTATGTGTGTGTTCATGCACGGCATACGTATTCAGGCATGTTCAAGTTTTTGGTTAACCTTTCCAAGTGATCCTGCTGGATACCTTTTAAATCCAATAGCCACCAAACTCAGATCATAGGTGCACCCTAGAGACTGGATGTCCATGGCAGGGTCAAAGGTCAGATACCAAGGGTCAAAGTCATTAGAGATAACTTGTGCAGAGAGTAAAGGAAAGGTGGAGTGCGAAAACAGGCGGACACCGGGGTTGAGAAACCGCTTTGGGTCTTTAACTTGGATGGCATTCAGAGAATATATTACCAGAATTATCAATGAAGAATGTTTGTCATAACAACCATATTTTTTTTCTTCATCCAGTTTGCTGCTAGCTGATCTTGAAATAGCATACAAAACTACCCTGCTCTCCTTGCTAACAGTCCAGGAAGATACAGTTGGCCTCCGACAATCCCTTTGCAGAAACCAATCTCAGTATTGGATGGCTACGACGATTGCAATGTTGATCTCAATGGCTTTCATGGAGATTGCCAGTGCCAAGAGTTCCATCATAGGGGTAGGATGTCACACCATAATGTACAAAGATGAAATGACAAGACTTTTTGTATTGATAAAACTTAGTCAGGAAAAGGACATGTGGAAATTGTTGGTAGTAGTAACTTCACTTAATGTTTGATCGTTCCGGAGAGTCCAAAAGATCGGCCGCCAAATCCCTCGAAGTTTCTTCATGAAACCGGGAGGAGAAGATTTGTAAAATTTATACTTCATTGCTCTCCATCACGAGACTGATGTATTTGTAATCTAGAATGCAGATTTAATTTTCTTGCCCAAATTACCCTCCATGTTTCCACGGTTGGCACTGTGGAATATGTGTGTCAAAGCTGTTTGAAAGTCTTCACTTATATGACAAGAGCAAAATAAAACCAAACAATCAACGGCGACTACAGTTTTGACAACTCATTCGGATTATTTATTCACTAAGTACATCTGTGTAAAATTTAAACAAAATTTCATGCGGCAAATATGAATTTTCTTAAAAATATTGTTTTACACATTCTCTATGGAAAATGGGACAGAGAGAGGGCACTATAAACACAAATCATGACCTTGCAGGTCATATATGGCCCAAGATCCCACAATGGATTTTCTGCTTTTGACGTGGTTTTGTGTAATAGCTCTTTAATAGCTCTTGCCTGTCTCTACTTATATTACTTGTCAAAAATTGTTGTCGGCCACCCCTTCAAAAAGTGTCCTAAAAATAAGAGAGAAATGGCACAGGGCCAAACAGCTGTGTCTTGGTGTGACCATTTGCTCTCTTTGTTCACTGAATAATTTGCATATTTATTGGCAGATGTGGGCATTATGCCTAGCCGTTTTATCTCTTGCTCAGCATTCTCATGACTGCCCACATGCCCGGCAGAGCATTCCCTGACGTTAAATACACGTTGCTCAACACTCTCTTTTGCCCATGCAAAGGGAGTTCGAGCTGCACCATAAGTAGCCTAGCTCAAAACATTTTAAATTGAGAAAAAAACAAAAAAATGGATGGTAACTGGATAGATTATTAATGTTCCTTTTAATATGAGGTGTCAACCACACCTCTCGGATTAAAATCACACCCGCACAACAAAAATTGACAGCCAATCGAAGCGAAAACAGAAGTGTTGCCCTACCTCAACCTACCATTACATAAGGGAGTGTGAGTTGCCGCAGTCAATCATTTTTACGTGTGATGTTGCCGATGTGTACATTTATAGTAAGAAGTAATAATAAAACAAGAAAACGGGGGACCAGTAAGAAATGAAATATTTCACAGGACTCCCTGTTGTGTGGGGCCGGGAGTGAGGGTACCGTCAGGAAGGTTACCTGATGAAATGGAATATGAAGTCTGTGGGTCTTTCTGATGGGGGGGGGGGAGAATTAACCACCTGACCTGAGAAGTGGTTTAACAATAGTCCTTTTTTCTTTTCTTATGGAGAGGGTGAATTAGAGTTAAGGCTTTTTGGAGGAGACATGATCCATAATGCTCTAACAAATAGTCCAGGTTTTTTTTGGTGGAAGAGGGTGGGTCGGGAGCGCTAAATAATCTGGGTTCTCTGGTGGGGAGAGGTAACTGGAAGTGGTCTACAACTAGTCCTGGGTCATCTTTTCTGACGTGCGTCCAAGGGATTTTTGGGTGTCCGAGGGCTGTACCACCATGAATGCTCTAACAATTAGTCCTGTGGCTTTTTGGTGAGGAATGGGTGAACCGTAAGTGCTTCGAATTATCCCTGGGCTTTTTGTGGAGAGGGGGAAACTGCAGTGCTATATATAATTAGTCCTGGGCATTTTGGTGAAGGAGGGGTGAACCAGAAGTGGTCTACAACAAGCCAGGGATTTTCTGTGGCATTAACCAGAAGTGATGACAAGTAGTGTGGCCCGGGCTTGGTGGGAGTAAAACCTTGATTACTAGTATATGGAATGGTAAAGCTAATATCATTCAGCCATAATCATATACTATATAATATGCAAAAATCTTATACAAATATGAATGTTAATGAGGCAATGGTAAGAATATTTTTAATGAGTTGAAAGATGAAATGTTCCATTCAACGAGGCTTTAGTCGAGTTGAGTGGAAACTTTCATCCTTCAACGAATGAAATATTCTTTTTTTTTTCCATTGCATGAATGAAAAGCATTCATTATTTGTTTTATACATCAAAGTGATCCTTATAATTACAAAACCCTCAGACTACCTTGGCTAAGCCTAGGCTAAGCCTAGACTAGCCCAGGCTAGCCAAGTAGCAAACCCCATGGCCTAGCTCTGCCAGGGCTAGGCCTAAATGTTGCCTTAACATTTACCTCCTCCTACTACTTGCTATAGTCACCGCATTAAACTAGGTCTGAAGAAACATGCACGGTTTATGACGTAGCATTCATCATATCGTTTATTGAATGACATGTACTTATAAGCTCCAATCAAATGACAAGGATCTAAAATGGTCTTATTAGTGGACAGTTGAATAATTCATTGCTTATAATGAGCGCTTATATTTATTTAAATAATTAATATTCATATCCTTTGTTATTCTATTGGATTACCCTTCATTTGCATAAATTAATATTCATATCCTTTGACGGAATACACCGCAATTCTAAAGGAAACGTTGGGGAGACAGTAAATGTCTCCCTAACGGATTCATTAGTAGCTAACAAAGATCAGTGTCGCCCAAAGGTTCGATATAGGGTTATATATATATCTATAGATATATATATATATATAATACTATATATATATAAAATTACAAAGTATAGAAAAACTCTGGAAGGGCAACCGTTACTCTGATGTTCACGGTATACCCTCACTTACATCACTGGGTACCGATCTTCATTCAGACGGATGATGAACTCAGTCGTGTCTTAACCATTAGACATGTATGTATATCTGCCATGGTGTCACGCTGATGCATTTCCAGCACTTGTCGTGACTTTTCCAAATAGTCAAAGAGAGTGCTCAACCACTACGAGTAGTGGGCGTAATATAACATCATAGTAAACAAGTATTATTTCAGGGACTAATCTTTGGAATTAAGAGTGTTCAATCCCATTACAGGAGAGAGTAATATAAATACAAAGTATAGACCTCTGGAAAGGTACCCGCTACTCTGAGTTTCACGGTACTACCCTCATTATATATATATATATAATAATATATATATATATGATATATATATCTATATTATATATAAACCCTAATCGCACCGTGGGAGACACTGAATCTTTTGTTATGTATAATGAATACGTTAGGGAGACATTACTGTCTCCCAACGCCCATTCCTTTAGAATTGCGTGTTTATTCCGTCAAAGATATGAAATTAATTTATGCAAATGAAGGTAATCCACTAGAATAACAAAGGATATTGATATTAGTAATAATTAAAGAAATATAAGAGCTTCATTATAAGCCAATGAATTATTCAACTGTTTCCCTAAGATACCATTTGTAGATTTATATATATATATATGTAAGAAAACAAATGAGAGAATATGTAAGACGAGAGGGCGTCAGAAGAGTCACAAGATTTTTTTATTGGCAAGCTTTCGACAGGTTTCATCAGGCCATACCTGGGGAACATATGAAACAGTGAAACAAAACCCTTCCAATAGTCCCAAATAAAATAGAAAATAAATTGAGTGAAAAAATGGGTGAGCATGCATGTAGAAACAACACGATGCGGGAAATCACCACAGAACACAGATATGCGTGGGGTGTTAGGCTATGTTTACATTAGCGGACCAACGAAGAGCAAGACAAATATACGCTAAATCGAGTCCTGAGGGTGATGATGGGTATGACGACTGTACATATAACGCCTAATAACAACTCTGCGTAAACAACAAAAAAGCGACGATATGTTGAAATGAAATTACGAATGCAGCTGGAAAAATAAAATTCCGAAATGGTACGACATAAGAGATGTATGTGGGTGTGTAGTGTCTTGTGTGGCTAAGTACAAGCCTGTCACAAAGAGTGAATTGTTTTTTGGGCGAGAGGCGTACAGCAGGTTTTTGGAGAGAATAATCGGAGGGTGTGATATTATCTTATACATTATGCGGTAGGGGTGATGTATGGAGTTTGGCAATCCAGTATGATTCCCTGTGTAAAAAGACTTCATTAGATGTTGTTGATCTGCTACATTGGCATAAACGAGAGACTGCACAGAGGTTGGTAAATTGAAATGTTGAGTGTAAGGAACTTGGGTTTTTTTATTTTTTTTTGACTTCTTATGTGTGACGGGTATTGCTGATACGTGTGTAGAGAGTGTTGACAGTTTTGCCACGTACTGTGTTTTTACATTGGTTGCAAGTAATGTAGATGATAAATTACCCATTTGATTTTGAATGAGAGTGATTGTGTGATTGGGTATGACTCTGTGTGTGTGTGGGTGCTGGTGAATTTTTTGCCTCAGTGAAGTGATCACGACAGATAACACATGTTTGGAAAATTGGGAAGAGCCTTTAAGGTGTTTTTCTAGTGCGTGGGCAACTTGGCTTTGAAAAGGGACAGGCCCTGATGTTCCTGGGCGTCTGAAGGCCGTGAGAGGGGCTTCAGAAAATATCAATCCATCATCTCAGATTTGTGAAGATCTGGGAGATGTTTATGGATAATGGTGCCAATAGACTTCAGTGAAGGGTGATATGTTGGTGACCGAGGAACCCTATGTTGTCCTTCTTTTTCTTGTAGGTGATGAGATCAGACCGATAATTTTTTGTTTGGCCCGGTACTTGTGTTTTCAACCTGTGATTTGGTATAGCGCCAACGTTTTGAGGAAATTATTTTTGAGCTCCTCTATGTCTTCCTCAGCTTCTGCGGACTCAGAACATATTCTCAGCTGCGGAGGAGGCCTGACTGTACACTATACCTTTGAAAGTAATGTGTGGAAATGAACAAGAGCATGGAGTTTAAATATTGATGAGAATCGGTAAGTTTACTTACACTTCTGGTGCTGAGATGAACGGGTCTTGTAAGGCATCATGACCTCCCGAAGGGTCCATGTTTTTGTTGAGGAGAATCGAACAGTGAACTTTTCGAAGGATGATGTATTCATTGAGTTGGTTTCTGGAACTCAGTGAGTGAATTAGACGTGCCATTCCAAATATAATAATATATAATAATATATATATTTGACTAGATTGATCCATAGGGCGAAAATATTAATATTCATTGTCTATAATGAACCTTTCTTAATTATGCTAATTAATTAATATTCAAATCTTTTGTGGTTAGCTAATGAATTTCTCTCATTTGCCAATTAATTCATTTCTTTTTGACGGAATAAAGCGCAAACAAAGGGATAACGTAAGGGCGAAAGAAAATTTTTTCGCCCTAAGTAAAAGTCTAGGTTTCTGAATAGAAATTTCGCCCTAGCGTAAGGATATAGTGATATAATATATATTATTATATATCTATATATATAATATATATATATATATATAATATATATATATATATATATATAATATAGAGATTATATATTTCTAACTATATTGAACCATAGGGCGAAATATTACTATTCATTAGTCAATAATGAACCTTTCTTATTATGCTAATTTAATTAATATTCATATCTATGTTAGCTAATTAGATTTATTGTCTCATTGCATAAATTAATATTCATTTCTTTTGACAGAATAAAGCGCACACAAAGGATAACATTAGAGCGAAACAAACTTTCGCCTAACGTCAAACTCTATGTTTAGAATAGAAAATTTCGCCCTAAAGCGTAGATATAGTGATATATATATATATAATATTATATCAAAGGCCTATCAGGGCAAAACAACATATAATTAAGGTAGTGCTGATCTGTTGGCGCCGAGATTCCTTTTTAAAGCAGGCCCGCTTCTCCAGAATGTGGGGGGTATTCTGAAGCACATTCCAGATACAGGCATAAGATGGAACAAAGGATCTCTGAAGGCTACCTAGTTTGGAATGAGGAAATTTTCAGTGTTAAGTCATGGTTCTGATGAATGTATGATCGGTGAGTCCAACGATAAATGCTCAAGAAGCAGTTGGCTCAGAGTTCCAGACCCTCCGTCCATAGTACATACTGTAGAGCAGTGCAAGAGCTCTAACAGCTCAGCATGTTCTCAGCTGCTGACTCGTGTGGATGTAGATCTATTTTAAAGAAGACATGAGTACCGATGGGGGGGGATCCCATGTCTTCGAAGTGCATCCAGTTTGAGAGAGCAGTGGGATTCTCCATTCCAAACAGAACTAGCATATTCCATGTCTGTTCTAAGTGTGCCTTGATAGATGCTCCTTTGAGTGGGATTTTCTGCTGCCTGGCTGCTGCCTGCCTGCCTGCTGGTTGAAACTGATTAACAGGTTGTCTGCAGTGTGGCCTTGATGGATCATTGGTCAGTTTTCCTTACGATTGGGCTACTGGTAACTGGCTAATAGAGTTCAAACAATTCTGTAAGTGTAATACGTAAATGATTGGTTATTTGGTTGTTTTCCCTTTCATTTCATCCGTCATCTTTGTTCGCGACAAAGGATATTACATATTACATACTCCCTAAATGTCAACGAGTGAAAGTTGCTTCTCCAAAGGCTTCAATATAATTTCTCTGCATTGTTGCAGAGAAAAATGATGAAACCATCTCTGACCCAAAGCATCAACACAGGTCAATGGCATTACACTGGTGCTGTGTTGAGTCAGAGATGGTTTCATCTATTTCATGGCACTGTATGTATTGTGATGCATTGAAGTATGCCACTTCCCAGTGAACTATGCACAGTGAAGTACAGTGAATTCATTTGAAAATCACCTCTAATTGAGTGAATTTGTCACTCTCTATTAGAATTAGAATTGTCAGTCTTCTTTATATTATTATTATTATTATTGCGCAACAGCATTTCTTAAAGTGCTATCCATTAGTGATCATAGCGCTGTACAAAGTCACATTAAAAAAGCCTTAGATTACAGTTATAATATAATAAAAAACCAACAACATTTTTTTTTAAAAATTGAATAATACAACTCTAAAAATCAAACAATTATACATAATCAATATGATACCGGGGCAAACATGATTAAAACGCTCATTCAGATGGGAAAAGGTGAGTTTTAAGGGCCTTTTAAATGCATTAACTGTGGATAAACAATGAATAAAGGTGGGAGAGAGTTCCAAGGCACGGACCAGCAACCACAAATGCTTAGTCAAACAATTGATCGAAAGGTACGAGAGAAACGTAAGAACATTGGCATTATCAGAGCGCAGACCATGCCTCCCAGAGGTATACCTGAAAAGATCGGACAGGTAAGCAGGGATAAGGTGATTCATTCCCTTCTATTTGAATTTCCATATTTTGATATATCCCTTGCTGTGTTCGCAGGCATGTGAGCTATCTATCCTCTTGCCTACATATGTCTGGATTCTTGAACACATGCTTCCCAGTTCTGACCAAATGGTCAGGAACTTCTGTTGATATGAGTTGAATGAGATCATTTTCCAGCTCCTGATTTTTGGGGGGGGCTTTTGAAATATTTACTTTTGATGCGTTTTCTAATAGGGGTTTTAGGACTTGATTGTTTTGTGTTTTAGAGCTTCTTTTGTTTTGTTCGATCAATTGGATATTTCATTAGTAAGTACTGTTTTGGTAGTCCAGAGTCCTCAAATTCTTGTAGAAGAAACTCTATGAGATTTTCAGCATTGTCTCATTTCTTCTGTCTTTCTCACTACAGTGCCTTTTGACTGCTCGGCGAGTACTCTTATGTACCCTCGCACTATTCTCGCGCTTTTCATGATCCCTTACTCTAAGTACAAAGCCTTTGCCCATTTGATACTCCTTTGCCAGCTCATCAGGAGTCTTTTTAGCAGTTGTGCTAGAATCTATTGGCGTGGACGGAGTTCTTGCTTCAATTTTGTTCATTGTCCACTGCTGGACGCCCTATGTGACAGCTTTTCATTCTGCAAAATTGTCGCTCCAGCGTTGCTTGATGTAATGACTTGGCAGCATTTGGGGTCTTGTGAAGGATTCCGAAGTCTCCACCTGGAGTGGGTGTTGCCAATGTCGCAGATGATGGTGTTAAAGGACACTATCAGGGATTTGCTCTAAATCAGCAAATCGAAAAAAACATAAAAAATCAGATTTTGCATGTATGTACACGTACAGGTAAGCCTAACATACCCTGAAATGATAAGACCGGAAGCGCAACCTAATAATGACAGAATTGGATATTAGTCAGTACTGTCCGTTCGGACACTTACTTACAAAACGTAATTGAATGGAGAATCATATCTTGGAACACTGCGTTTTCTTGCTTTTTGTCAATTTACAGCTGGAAAAGCTAAACTTAGTGAGAATTCTACAGACTCATCACTTCACTTTGAAGATTATTTCCTGCCAAATTTAAAAATTTTCAAATCACGCTAGGTCTTTAATGCACCTGAGAGGCTGGCCATTAGTGATCGATCACTGAGTTGAAAACAGGAGTCAGTCCAGGCCTGCTAAAAGAAAGGAATCTAAGCATTATGGGAGAAACGTGGCCTAGCGGAGTTTGCAGCCTGTGGTGCAAAAATTTACCAAAAAATCCCGGGTTCGAATCCCGGTGGGGTTACTTGCTGTGATTACTCGGTGCTAAATTATGGCATTTCATCTGATATACGAGCTCTTGATAAAAACAGAAACTGTCTCATCATGGTTCCTTGGAATTGCGCAAAGAATCATCGAAAATTATCCAACGTCCTTCGGAGGGGTGTTAAGCGTCGGGCCCGTGTACAGAGAGTCGGTGTCAAATAAGAGTAGGGTGTTAACCCCGGATTTTATTTTTTTTTTTTTGCATGTTCCCAATCCGCCTGCAGTCGCAAAAAAGCCGGATCAGCTTACTCGGTTGATTATAATACTGACACCACCACAAGCCCATTAACAATGACTTGTTGATGGATTACGCTAAGAAGAAGATGTACTTCAGCTCCTGTTAAGAGGTGTGGAGTCCTCCATCCACCTTTCTAAGTTCTGTTGTGCCTTGTGGAATTTTGTATCCCTTCCTACTTCCACCATCCATGGTCCTGTGATGTATCTCTCTATATTTCCCAGACACCTGAATTCACAAAGACATTCTTGTCCTCTGAACATGTTCAGCACTGCTTGGGCTGCCCTATTCTGAAATGGTTTGACCTTTGTTAAAAAAATAAGTATGTTGCGGTGCATATTCATATGCATAGCTAGCATTTCTGAATAAAACGTTGAACTTATTCCGTACTCAACATAAATTGTGTCCTTTTCCTTCGATGAAAACCCCATACTTTTTAAATAATCTTTAAGATCCTCCCCAAGACCTGTTGATGTATCATGATAGCTTGTCTACTGTGCGCAGCAAAGCTTGTGCCATACTTTCTCCTCTGTGTGAATATGCCATTTATGCAAATTTCTTAATGGTGTACACTTTTTTTTGGAAGACTTTATCACATTCTTTGTGAAAGCATCCCACACCTGAACTTGTTAAGATGATCTCCTTTTTTCTCCTCTAAGACTCTTATTTACTGCCTGGTTTGTTATGTCAGTCAGTCATTGTATTTGAGATTTTATTCAGGATGTTGCCCGAAGGATCCAGTTCTTGTAAGGTTTCAGATATGGTGTTCTTCTGCTGCTGTTGAAGAAGGTTGAGTCTTCATTCCGATTAAATATGAATGTGTATCTGTAGCTAATTCTACCTCTGTGACATGGCATCCTTGCTTGTCTGTTGGCCCATCGTACCTAAGTCTCAGGTTGGGGAAGGAAGGAAGGAAGGAAGGAAGGAAGGAAAAGGAAGGAAGGAATAGATGGATACGTTCCATGTCCATCACTGATCATGCACCAAAACATCACGTTCCGCCCAAATAAGTGGTCCGTGTGAATATCGGTTGCCAGAAATTTCACACTATGGAAATCATCCATCGCGTCCATGTTAATAACAAAACGCACAGCATTTCCACATGGATACAACCAAGAAATGTGTAAGTGCAATGAAGCTTCTTTTACAGTACATGAACGTATATTGCTAAAATAAGGTTACCAGCTAGTTGGGATGCCGACGACTTTTACTGACTTGGACATATTTTCACAAATTTCGGGGAAATAAAGCTAGGTATTCAAAGCAAGTCCATTCCTTTTTCACTCATCTTCTCCGACACGGAAATCATGTCACTTTCAACCCGCCCATTTTGTATGGAAAACCTTCAGATCGACGATGGTAAGTTTGTCACATGTAGAAACAATGTTTACGCTACACAATAAATCGGTTGTTAATGATTATAGGCAACAAAAAATTCGCTATCCTGTTCAATGCCATATCGCAAAAAACACTGCTTCAATTTCACATGCTGAAGGCTTATTCGAGACCTGTGAGTTGGGTCGTCTGCTGTGACATTTATGACAAGAGGTTAGGATGACACGCACAGCGGATATCTGTTTAACGCTACCATAAGTTATGCAGGAGACACTGAGCTTCAGGAGTAATAGGACATAGTGTTGTTACCTGAATATATTGATGAGTGTGAGGTGAATCCGGCCACCCCTGTGTAGCGGGGACAAACCCAGATTTAAAACTTTAGTTTAACTAACTAACCAGTAGGTATGCACAGAAATGGACATGCATTTAGATTGAAAATACTGTATACACATGATAAGGCAAGCTCATTGTTAGTTTTTTAGAGTGTACTGCCTGATTATTAATAAACATACTAACCCGAACAGCAGTGGGGATTATGGTGGAAGTGTAATAACATTATTCATTTCAAAACTCACATATATCCTTGTGATTGATGAGTTACACATGATATGCAAATAAGCACGTAAAGCAAGGCGCAGTGGTAATGAAAGTGCGTTCACGTGTTACGGGCTTAAGTCAACACTTTAGAACTCTTGGTACGCGCAAGTGCAACCAGAGTGCAGACGCAAAGGCAAAAACATACCAAACTATCATGTTGCTGTAGATTGCCAAAAATATATTACAAGGGAAAGAGTTTCTGTCGAACTGGGAACATTTTAGGATTATAGTGAGAATAATTATATCCTCTATACACAATTTTAATAAGTTTTCCTAAGGATTTTCATGTTGAAAGGGATTCAGCATGTTACAGAGTGGTTCGTCACAATTAAACACACTCTACATTCAGTGACTATGTGGATTTTATCCCCTCGGAAAAGCCGCCTTTGCAGGATAAAAGTATGGGGACGCATGGATGCATCAATGTTGATTTGATGAACCAGTCGGTAAAGTGTTTGATCCCTGAAATCAATTCATAATTATTG
Source organism: Ophioderma brevispina (assembly GCA_023653785.1). Lineage (NCBI taxonomy): Eukaryota > Metazoa > Echinodermata > Ophiuroidea > Amphilepidida > Ophiodermatidae > Ophioderma > Ophioderma brevispina. The sequence continues at coordinate 9,066 of JAMKCH010020824.1, read as the reverse complement.
CTTGTCCAGTCATGGTCATTTTATCTCCAGTGCATTTGGTATAGCCAGTCCGTCCGTCAAGATTACAAGCGATCACAACCACCTCACCAAAAACAGTGGACACTTCTCCACCATCCTCACCATCCTGGGAGAAATCCTGCACTCCTAAAGTGTCAAGTGATAGCAGGTAGGAATTCCACAGCTATAGCATCAGATGCCTTTATAATTTAGTATTTACTTGCAACACACAATGGGACCAAAACACGGGCCAGGCAAGCGACACCTAGTGGCTTGTATCCCTGCTCATGGGACTGGGTGCCGGAGTCCATGGGTTCGACTCCCACCCAAGATGTCCAATCTTTCTTTAGCTTCTATCCCTACCCTTCCCTTCTCTGCGGGAAACGAGACCAGTGTTAGGGTTAATGGGTGATTTCTTCCACTGGTATTACCCAATCAAGCAAACATGTTGCTTGTAGGTTCAAGGTTTTGTCTGTTTCTTTCTTCTTAGGAAACTCATGCTGAGATGGCTATCCCAGATTCTCAAGTTGCCTCAGCTGAGGGACTATTTAAACATTTTTCTGCATTGATGAACCACAGCCTCCGTTCATAGGTATCGAGGCTTACTACCCTGTAAGTATGTAATGGTAGTGCATTATACCTAAAGATAGAGAGGGAAAAGGGACATGGGATTGTGCTGGAGACATGAATGATTTGAGTGTTTGTGAATGAATCCCCTTAGTGGATTACAAGAAAAGGTAAAGCTTGAACATTGTGCACTCGCAAGGTCTTCATCTTGTTCTATGCGCTCATCCTATCAAACTTAACAAGTGTTGGCTCATGAAAACTTTTTATACTTAATTACAACATTTTAAAGAGACATGAGGACATTTCCAGAACGAAGCACCCAGAACAATGTACTACACATAAATGATTACTGTATCAAGACAACAAGTCTAATTCAACTGAAATTTAAACACAAATAACATTCTAAAATCTCACTGTGAACCTTTAATATGAGATCAAATGCAGCCAACTATAATTTGTAGTTTTTTACGCATTCCTCAGCTCACAATCCAGACCAAGATATCAGCCTGGCTGTATGTGTACTGATGCAACAGGTGTTGAGAGCAGTCAAACCTCCCATGGACTTCCTTATTGGGTAAGATTCTCTCGATCATATGCTAATGAATTCTATAAATAATAGAAATAAATGTGTATGGACAACTAGCAGTTCAGAAAATCAGACAAAAAAGTCTGCTTCTCCTCCAAAAAAAAAAAAAAAAAAAAAACACAAGTTTTTACTGTACAAAAGAGTACCAACACTATGTTCAAAATTCCACATTTTAAATTAAACCAAAAACAGCAAAATGGTTGTTTCTTGAAAATACCAAATTGTTTTAAAACAAAAAGGAGTAATGAAAATATTTAATTGTTAAATCCTTATTTTGACTATAATTTGCATTTTTGCCAAAAATGCTGATAATAATAATAATAAAAAAAAAGGGTTTTTTGCCTGATCGACCCAGCCTACAGCCCAAACAAGTATTCCAGGACAAGCAGACTTCTTTGCCTATTGGGCACAAGACAGGCTGTTTCAGAATTCTCCAAATACAAATTTTTAACAAATTTCCTTCGATTAAGAGTCCATTCGTTGCAAGTTTCATCATACTAACTCATTCAATTCCATCTTCATCCATTCCTCCTTTTTCCCCCTCCTCCTTGTGTACTTCCTTAGCCCATGATTAGCTTTCTCCTTGAACGTATCATTTCAGCTTCTTCAAGGATAGTCCTAGCTCTTTTATAATATCGCAAGACAGAATTTGTGCCCTGAACTATGTTTTCATTAATTAACTTTTACAGTTGTGTGGAGATTTGCAAGATCAAACTTGTGGACAGTAATGAGAGAGTGATCAAGGCCTACACAACACTACTAGAAATGATTCCTGCTGATGTACTGCTCAGGTATATGTAGTCAATATTTCTTGCGTGTAAAGGTAAAGCTTTGGAGGATAGTATGCCCAAGTGTGGTGTAAAATTGGATTGATTGAGCCCGTATTTATTGGTTGAGCTATAAGTTGAAGAAATATTTTAAAATTCATAGCGAGACCAATAAATATTGGGCAAAAATCATCCAATTTTATCATTATTATGTTTTGGATCCAATATTTTCCCACACCTGGATCCATACAAACATAATAATGATTTTAATTTTCCTGAATCACATCCTGATATGTGTGGAAAGGGGATTGCAATGTCAAAAATAAACAAACATATTGAATCTTATTGATATTTGTTAAAAACTCAAGGTTTATAGTAATAAAATATAAGAAAACTTGTGTTTAAATATTTACAGACAGAAAGACATTCCCAAACTGAATTTAAACCAAATTGAAAATCTGGGGGTAATTACACGGGCCATCTCCCCTTGTTAAAAAGTGGGGATGTATGCACTCCATCTCTTGGATTTTTGCCTATATGATTGGCTTAATTTTTATCCGTTGGTGTAATGGCTTAATGCCAACAATCAAAGTTACATTGATCAAATAAGTTGATGTAATATTGACCTATTTTATTTAACAGGAATGAGCTGTCCCCTCTCACCCTCGCCAAGCGTCTAGCAGATCAGAAACACTCTTCCTCGGCTTCATCAGAATTAGACCCACGAGGTCTACAGGTTGTCAGGCTGTCTCGCTGTAGTCACATCAACAGACCACTAGGCACATTCCATCCTCACGATTTCAAGAAAGTCATGGGATACATTCTGCTGGGTGAAGAACCGAGGTAAGTGTGATTTTTCAGGAATGGATTCAACTTTTCAACTTCTGTTTCCATCCTTCTAAATTTGTTCATCAATTATTCTCAATTCCTATGCCGAAAATATTTCATAAAAATGTGAGATTTTAAAATGAAGTTCAGTATTCTTTTGTACAGTGAAAACTGTTATGCCAGTTCTAAACTTGGGTTGGTAGGTCAAGGATAACAATGTTTTTGTTGTCCCCGAGTTTGGATGGGGGACCATGAAATGAGCACAGTCTATATATGTGTGTGTGTGTGTGTTGTCAAATTGTTATCAACATACTTTGATGGATTTCAGTGGGACTTGGACACAATGAGCTTTGGGTAGACATGCATATGTGACCTCAACACATGTGGGGTCATGGGGTCAGAGGTCATCTAGGGGGTCATTTGGGGTCATATTAAAAAGAATATTAACCCTGGACATACTTGGTCACTGTATCGACATAATTTGATGGCTTTTAATTGTACTCAAACACATGGGTTTCCTAACACAGCTGACGTCTTGTACTGATAATGTCATACATACATACATGAAGGCATTTATATAGCGCTCTTACAAGAAAATGTATCACAGCGCTTAACAAAGCAATTAAAAAAAAACAAACAAACAGAGCAAGGTGATCAGAATAAGCAAATAAAACAAAAGTTAAATATTGAACAGATGAGTGTCAGGGGTGTAAATTACGCGCCGCATGAGTTCTGGTTGTTTTGGCATAATTTTAGATCAATTTCAACTCTACTGAAGGAACTGTATTTCTTGAAAATATCAAACAAAACCACAGAACAAATGCACATGTTTATGTATGTACCCCCTGTTGGATATAGGAAGGAGCTGTATTTATGCTTGTCATTCAAATTTCATACAGTATGCTTTTAATTCCTGTTCTCTTTCATAACTTTGAAGAATGTTTTTGCATTCAAAATATGCCATTGTGTGAATTGGTGGTTTCCTTTCATTGCATTGCAGTAACCCTGATTGGCTGGAGAGAATGTACCATAGCTGTCAGAAATCAGACACGAGAGGGATGACCAGAGGTAGCGATATTAACCTGTCTTTACATGTGAGTATAGACGATATGACATGTGACGTCACCGCGGCGCAAAGAACAACATGATCCACGGCGGAATGCGTGCACACCTGTAGGACCTGTTCTTTTAAATATTACATTCAACCAGTGTTAGACTCTTTTGTAGTCATGCATGTTGTATTACCTCCTAGCATGTCAGAAAACCAGGTGTTTTTTGAGCATAGGTGTCTCATCATCATTTGAGTATATGCACCCACCGGGACGAGTTATTGGCACTGTGAATAAATTTCGAGTGTGTTACCAATATCCATTTTTGTGTAAAGATCCATCACCCATCTGATGACCACACATTTGTTATTTTTAACACATTGTTAGACGATAGTTGCAGTGTTTTAGCAAAATGAAGTAATGTCATTTGCACTTGACATTTGGAAAGTTGAAATGAAAATGCAAATATGCGTCTGGCGATCTTTGAATAACGTTACTTCTTTTGTTGGCTGCAGATTGATGGCAACCAAGCTCTGCAGTGGTTCTGGGCCACCTGGGAAGCAGCCAGAGTGAGTGTTGCTGAACTAAGGACACCTCTGGTAAAAACACAGGAGAAATTCAGAGCCAGTGAAGGTAATAAGGTTGCTATATGTGTAATGTCAAGATGGGCGATCAGGCTTAGTTGGTAGATTGCACTGAAGTGTAGTGTAGAACTGCTAGGTTTATCAATGTCTCCATTTTATTTGAGACCTAATTTTGTATTCCATAGGTGCTCTGTTGGAGTATTGTCGAGACACCAAGACTCGAGACCCAAAGTGCCAGGCAAAGGGCACATGACCAAACTTGCCAAGGACTATTTGTTATCAGATGTTTAAAAAACTATTATAATATAAAATTAAATCAATTGTGTTTTCCCAATTTTAAATCAGAATTCAGACTTGTTGTTTGTTCCGATTAGGCAGTTGAGATAATAAAATCTGGTATTAAAATTGTGAGGGGGGAGTTTCTCCTTAATCACAACGATCGTCGCATAAATGTAAGTTGCCAAACTCAGAGGTAATTCTGGCATATATTTGTAAAGCCAATGTATATGTTTAAGCAAAATGTGATAGGCTGCTCAGTAGGCCTCTAACTGTGAACGGCCAATAGCTGTGCTCCTTTGAGGTTTTGTTATCGCCAAGCATAAAAAAGAGCTTGCATTCAAGAGGCATTGAGCCGCAAGAGGTGCTTGTGTAAAACAGAAATACTTTCGTGCACAGATAACAAAAGCAAATAATTTTTGCATATAAGGTGATGAACAAAGTCTAACAGCTCCCAGATCTTTAAGATCTTGAGTCCAGAATTCTGTCCATTGCACAAACAATGGCTTCCCCCACCATAAGTTTCTGGTTAAACACAAAAAGAAAAATTATGAGGCAATTTTGCAGCTGAAATAATGCCAAATTAAACAGTGAAAGTGTTGACACTGGGTATTGAATTGTTTTCTTGTTGATTGTTTGTGTAGCTGCTTTCAGCCCAGAGTACACAAAGGCCCAAATCCGTCCAGTGCTGCTATACAATTCCGGAAACACTTGGAGAAACTATGTACAATGCCTATGAGGGGTGTGCATTGGCTATGCCAAATGCACAACGGTTTTTTTTTTCAGTTAAATACAGTAATAACTGCTTTATTCTGTTTCAGTGGATGTTGCTTATCATGTAATCATTATACAAAAAGTAATGACAAAGTCCTCTCCAGATCCTTAAGATCCCAACTATTTTTGGCCCCCCCACAACACAATGTGTTGAGTGGGCGTAGTTATAGCGTGAGATAAGCATTAATCCCTCTACAGACTACAACCAATTACTCAATGATTTTCTAACGTGGCCACAGTGATAGAAATGATTGAGCTTGTGCTGTATACTTTTTGGACACCTGTTATAAATATAATGAGCTTTCATTGCATTTGAAGAAAAAGCAATAAATCACTCTATAGACTAAACCGATTACTCAATGAATTCTAAACATGGCATGGGGATAGAAACACGATAAAGTCAATGTTGCTGTATACTTTTTGGACAGGTTATAAATATTAATGAGCTTCATTGCATATTTTTAAGAAATACTCATATTTCTGACTAAATGATTACTCAATGAACTTCTAATGTGCACGGTGATTTAGAAACATTGACGAAGTCGGTGCTGTATACTGTGGACAGGTTATGAAATAATTGCATATTTTCAATTAACCACAGTTCTTGTTGAAGGCCATCTTAATATTGCACCCATAATTCTGTTGTACTTTCAACCCAGGGATGTGAGGACTTCTTCCGAACAAACCGGGGACTGTCAGATGGGTGCCACATCAGGCCCATAGCGGCCACGGCGGCAGCAATATTGGCCACATGCAGTGGCTATCAGACACGGACTAGAGATGGTCCACAGACCTGCTTAACAAAGGCAATACACAGGTTAGTTTAGGGATTCTAAACACATGTTTATGCAATTTCATTGGTTCTTAGCCCATGTGATATAGGCGATTAGCAGGCGATATCACTGGAACCAGCGTGTACGCGTCAATGCGCTACGGACTGCTCGGGCCAATCTAATGCGCATAGTAAAAACAAACTGGTGGATCACTGATCCACCCAAAAGAGCAAAATATTCAAATTTGGCATAGTCTAAAAGTGAAGTCTGTATAATTTGCTAAACTTATTTTGTTTTGCAATGAAAATGACAAGAGGGAAGAAAACATCGTGTTAAAAGATTAGGATCTCCTTCAATCAATTAGTCAAAATATCTGATTTTGCATTAGGTTGCTTTCAGTCTTTGTTGGAATGCTTTGCTTGTTACAGACATGCAAAAATCTGACTTTTGATGATATTTAAAAATTTTCCTCATTCAACAACACATGACTGAAGCCTTTAACATAACCCAATGATAATGACACACCCTTCAACAGTGCACTACATGAAGTCTTATTTTGTCCTTCCAGAGTCAGTACTTTGAGGATGCCGTACAGAGTGTATCTTAGCTTTTTGCAACTCCCTCTGCCCTCAGCCAAACGGGGTTTGTTGTCTTGGTGTCAGGAGACAGTCAGTAAGGACCCTGTCTTGGGTGGCTGCTTGTATTCCTGCAGCGGAGGGAAAGTAAGTAGACATAAGTCGCTGCAAGAATTTCTCAGGCAAGCCGACGCACGCAAATGTGTTTATTGCCAATTAAGCGCTGTATGAGGCGCAAACCTCTTGACCAATACAAATCGTGTGTGACCTTGTCAAGAACTTTATGGGGCCACATCCGTTTGTGCGTTCCCAATCGCTGCCAAAATTCTGCAAGTGATTAATAATACCTGCACCCCTGGGCCCTTTAGCACCGGGGGAATGTTGGAAAGACAGATTTTTCCAGTTGCAGAAATTTCCACGAAAATCAAGGAATTTGAGGAAAATGCAATTTTGAGAAAAAAAGTGAAACATGCGGAAAAAACAAATTACTAAATATAATCCCTCATTCAATGCTAAAAATATGCACTGGAATTGTATATCACAAAATGGCTATGCACTAACCATGCCGTGACCCTATCTACTCCAATCTCACTTGATTAGAATTCTGCTAGACAAAATTCAAAAAGTGCACTTTATCAAAGACGATCGATACAATCTGCATTGATCATCTGTGACTGTAGTATTGCGATATCACAATGCCGACTCCATTTATTTGCTTCTGAAATGCAATGCCCAGCAGCTTTGTGCAGTCTCATGCTAAAAATAGATGGTCAGCATTTCCACTGCATCATAACCAACGTGTGCAGTGAAAACTCTGACTCACTAGATCGTCTTTACTCAAGTGTCAAGCCATTTTATGCAAGTAGTGATTGAATTACGCCTTTAAAAATGACGCTGCTAAAGTCTGCACCTGTAAAAGTTTTAATGGGCAACATGAATTATGTATGTACTATTTAGTATGGCTCATCGATTGTGATTTGCAAGGTTTACTGCGTGGAGTTAAAAGTCATAAAATTACATTTCAGGGTAATGTAAAAAAGTATAATATTGAAAAATTTTCAAGTGGGAAAAAGAAAATACAAAATTTTACATTTATAATGGAAACTTTTGGGCTTAGGATTTTGTAATGGATCAAACCTCTGCGTTCGTTGTCTGTCTGGAACATTGCATCCAGGAATCTATGCAGGTTTTGCTTGCTGTCTGTTTGGACCTGTTACTATGTGCACCCTCTTCACCAATTTTACAAACTGTCCGACTGCATGTAGGCACAGTTCATGCGAAGATTTGCATTTCTAAACTGCATTTTTTTGTCATTTGCTAGGTCCTAGAGTGATCAGATTCACAATGTTGCCATATGCCAAGAAATGATAGATGGAGTAGGGACTACGATGAGTGTGATTTTGTTTTAGGTCGTCGATGATTAGAAAGACCTCCTGTTTGGCATTATATTGTTCTGTGTGTGGGTCTGTGTGAGTGTCTGTGTTCCGTCTTTGTATCTGTCTGTGTGTCCGTCTGTGTATCTGTCTGTGTGTCCGTGTGTATGTCTGTTTGGTCCTCTGTGTATCTGTCTGTGTGTTCCGTCTGTGTGTCTGACCTCAGTTTCACCTTGGGTTGCACTTTTCAACTTCATGTAACTTTTTTACGTGCAGTGATGGATCAAGTTCATTCTTGGTATGCTTTTACATTTGGGTTACAAGGGTCTTCAATGTGAGGTAACAGATGAGGAGGTCAAAGGTCTTAGGGTCCTTATGCAGTTGATGGACCAAATTCATTAACATTTTAATGCTAATTAGAGTTCCAACATTCATAATGGGTAGTACTGAATTGTCTCTGTCAATCATGTGATTGTCGATTTGTTCATATGTGACTTTATTTAGATATAAAACTGTGCGCAAGAACAATCCACGCATCAAGAAGTACCTCCAGCTGGAGGAGATTCCCAACTACCCCCTCCCCCTAGACCGAGAGTTTCCTTCACTTAAAAGACATTCTCCCCACAGCCCCAAGAACAAGGCTACCCAGATGGGGTGCAGACAGGCTGTTGGACTAGAACACGAGCATAACAACAATGTGTACAGCCATCATGTAGCTGAGGATCTTCTCAATCATGTGAGATTTAAAAAAGTAGGAAATCACATTTGTACTGGAATGCTTCTTTTTCTTAAGCACTATCATTCCTTTTCTCAGGATGTACCAAAGAATGCCCGCAATATTTGTTAAGTTAGATTATTGCATTATAACTGTTTTTCAGGTCAATTTAACAAGCTTTAATGTCCTTTTTTTACTTTTT